>CM051376.1:16351917-16426917 GCA_028015245.1 Cardamine occulta | reverse complement strand
AATGGACTTGAGATAGAACGAAAAGAGAAAAGAGTTTAGTATTTTTTTTTTAATGAACAGATCAAGGATCAGAAAATTAAGGAGATAAAATTAGAAAAATAAAAACCCCCCCTAAGCTAATTAATTTTGGACTAATTAATTTTTTTTTTTTCTCTTTTTTTTTTTTGCTCCGATCAACTTCTTCTTTTTTTTTTTTAAAACAACTCAGAATTAAAACTAGAACTAAATAGAGATCAAAAGAAAATTATGATCAAAATAAAAATAAATTGACTTATCCCCCAAACTATTGATCCGATCAAATAGAAAAGAAAGACTAGAGAAGATAGAAGAAATTGAAAATGAAAAGATAGAGGATGTAAGAAGATGGAAAAGGTGAGAAGATGATAAGACAAATACCAAACCCGAAAGTGTGCTCTGATACCACTTTCGAGGGGTAGAACGAATGAATAGATAGATGGATAGAGGTGGAGTGAATGGATCGCACCAAGGTTGCGGAAGGCCTTGGATATTTCCTCAATGACTTTTCCAAGATATGACACACTTAAAAATGCCAAGGTTTGAATCGCGGATATGACACACCTTGATTCAGTTTGATTGAAGGATATTACTCACCAACAATCAGGTTTTGTTCTTCAAAGAACACAAGAGAAATCACTCTCAATTTTAATAAAAATCTTGGATGATCCGAAAATGAGTACAAGAAAATATTTTTAAAGAAAGATGGAGTAAAGAAAAAGCTAGAATTAATTCATAGAAAATTAAGAAAACATTAACTAGTTTGGAATATCTCTTGGAGTCTCCCAAGCCACCTCTTCCACTCCCTTGGCCGATTTTAATCAGGTGATTATTGAGCTGGGCTGATTTAATCTCTTCTTTGGGCTTGAGACTTCAAAAGATAAATCCAAAAATTATTAGACTTGGACCTGGACCAAACATGTTTAACTCTTGTGAACTAAGATGGATTAGAGTGACCCATTTGCCTCATTAAAACCTTCATTTGGAAAACCCATTGGGAAAAAAACCAAAGGCTAGGAAAAAGAGTACAAACGAATCACCCGTTTATTAGTCCACTCGAGCAACCAAGACGGTTTGATTTTCCATGTTCTCGAACTGAGCTTCAATCGGTTGAACTTGAGTGAGTAATGCGGTGATGGCGTTCTGAAACTCTTTGGCTCTCGATCTTGTCATTGGTCCACTTGGTACGGCCAAAGCACTCTCGGTTTTAAGCTTCTTCTGTGAGCCATCCATGATCACATCACTGTAAGACTGCTAAATGCGGTGATGCTTGTAACTGTATTTCTCGGGAGAACAAAAGTTGTTCGCTCTCATCTTGTCCAGTGAAAAAATGCAGATTAATGGGTTTCGGGGAACAGTAAGAGAGATGAAGATGATAGAGCATTTCTTGGAGTCTTTCTGGTGTTTGAGGGAGATGAAGATATATGTCGTAGAGAATAATCCTACACACCTTTCAAGACAGTTGTTGAGGGGGTTCGACAAGTACTATAGGTGTAATGTCCAGTTCCTTGTCTAAACGGGGTTGTATAAGAAGTGGCATGCAGAATGAAGTCTTCCAGGAAGAAAACTTGGTCATATAGTTTGGTAAAAATGTCAATGAAGTCTTTGGATTCTTGTTTAGAAACCTTATAAATGAAATTATGTCTTATTTAATGCTCCGTGGCCATTTTGCATTCCTCGGCAAAACAAAAAATTTCGTTGTCACATCTTGTCTTTCCTTACAACAAAGGAAGCTGCTTTAACATCAGTTTATTAATGAGAATGAGATTTATTTACTAATACAGTTCTTTCGAAAAGATGGCTAAATTTATGGATACTTGTTCCTAATCTTGACATTGATAACTTTTTTTCTTCATCCTGAATTGGGTAAGCGTGAAATGGATGGGATTTTACAATGCTTCATGGATTTTGTTGATAACGTTTTGGCATTGCAAGGTGATTCTCCTATTAAGAAATTCTCACTCAAGTGTCGAACTGGTATTGATACAAATTATGTGGATCGTTGGATATATAATATGGTGAAGCGTGGTGTTTCACACCTTGAACTTTTCCTCGATTTTGCGAAAGATGATTCTCTCGAAGATATATGTTTTCTGCCTGAAGCGATGTTTGTTAACAAGACATTAGTCGAGCTCAAACTAAGAGGTGAATATGGTATTGTTATTGGATTATATTATTGGATAAGTGACTATTTTCAAGTGAATACAATTTCTTACCAATGCTTAAGACTCTCCATATTGACTCGGAGTGGATTATATTATTGGATAAGATGCTTCTTACCAATGCTTTCCCTGAGCTTGAGGAAATCTATTTGGATAATATGAAGTGGCCTTATATAAATCTAACCGCGTCAACTGTAAGCCTCAAGAAGCTAACTATCTATGCCGACGGTTTTGAAGACTTTTTAAATCCAAAAAGCATTTCTTTTGATACTCCAAGTCTGGTTTATTTTGAGTATTCTTGCGGCGGATTATCCAAAAGTTAACTTGATGAATTTAGTTGAGGCTCAACTCAAGCTTAGGGTTACAGAAGATCAAGTCAAACTAATACGAGCGCCAAATGATGAAGATTGTGAGTACATAATCTCACACTTAAATAATTCTAGATTTAGATAAGAAATAAGGGGACTTTTGGGTGTTAATTCTCAAGAGCTTAACAAAGGAAAGGAGAGATTTGAATAAGCATGAAAATGGAATTGGATTTTCTTTGTGAGTCCGTAGGACTGTTTTTAGGTTACAAAAAAGGAATCGATCTTAGTTATACTCTAGGTTTAATAGTATGTTCTTTTCCCAGTTCCAGTTGCCTTTCTCCTCGCCTCGAACTCCTTCTTATAGTAGACTCTCTTCCGAAGCTATTGGGATTCTCCGTTACCTCTCTCCGTCTTTAGCTCAACTTCCCTCCTATTCTTTGTTCCGTTTACTCCTACCGAACTTGTAGTCGTATTCAATTTCTCTTTGACAGGCCGTTATTGGGCCAGTTGAATCATCAACTGGACGGAACATTCTAGATAATTCCTCCGGTACTTGCTCGTTTGTCTCTAGATTTTATTGATTCGAAATATACGAGATTTTCGATAAACACACAATCATTATATTCTTTTCAAATCTCTGCGTGAAGATTTGCCATTATCCACCAAATTACGAACAGACGGTCCAGATTCGATCGGGCTGAGTTCGACAGATTCGCGAAACTGCGCAATCATTATTTTTATGGATCTCCACGCTGAGCTTTAAATCCTAACGTCTAATCATCTCATCAGACGGCTCAGATTAAACGAGTGCTGGGCAGTTTTCACCCTTCCCGAGACACACAATTACCCAACTATAAAGATGCCACCTTACCACGACTTCTCTACTTCTTGTCACGCCGCCCATTAAAGGTAACTTCTCTTTTCTTCTCTCATTTTAATTGCTTGTTTTAATTGTTGTTATCTCCTCCGCTTCGCATCCTCTCTCTGTAACTCATGTTCTTCGGAACTCTGTTATTCTCCGCAACCCTTGTTCTTTAAAATTATGCTTTCTTTCTCTATACTCTTCCCTTCCCTATCCTTACAGATTTTTTTCCGATGACCAGAAATACTGAGGTGAACTCTTCACGAGGTCGTAGGGTGGAAATATTTGGCCCTCATCACCGTTCTACCATTACACCGGAGGAGCTTAAAGCTCTCTGTCATGCTTTGGGGACGCCCCCGATGTGGCCTTAGAGATCCCGGTGGGAAACGAGTCACCGGAGACTGTTAGGCCAGGTTTCTACTGTGCGTACGCCCCATTTTTTACAGATTGTGGTCTGTTCTTTCCCATCCCTCAAATCTTGCCCGAGGTTCTTGGCCGCCTGAACGTAGCCTTTTCCCAAATGGCCCCGAATTTTGTGCGCCTAGTACTGGGTTTAGCGACTTTGGCGGTGGAGGAAGGTGTGGTTCTTACTGCCAGGGATATTTTACGGCTGGTTTCCGTAAAGTCAAACTAGCTGTTCCGGGGGACCTCTTACTTGTCTCCCAAATCGGGCTTAGGAATTATAAGCGGTCTCCCGAATCGAGATGATTGGCGGGAGAAATGCTTCCTCTTCGAGATCAGTCTGCGCACAGTCGGGGACTTTGGACTACTGCCTACTAGATGGGCCTTCGTTGCGGGTCAGAGCCCGTGGCGGGAATATGCCACCTCCTGTCGAAGTTTAATATTATTATCTCTTGTACCGAGCTATTGTTCCACTTACTGAGGACACCTTTTTTTCTTTGTTTTACAGATACCCCCGGGAGAATACAACCTGACGAGGCTTTCCGAATTCTTACCACCAATCTTCGTAACGGCCGCACGAACTGGGTGACCTTCGACAGATCTCGACTCTTCTGATCCTTAGCGCTAAGATCCTTACGTCAGTGCCCCCCATTCTTAGCGCTGCCCCGCCACTTCGTAAGTTAATCCGTCTTTTTCTTGCTCCTATTCGGAAGAACCAACCATTGTTTAGGGGTTATTTTGACGTGTTTTTGTCGCTCTACATTTGAATATCGCGACCAAGTTCCGATTTGTAGTTCATCTTCCAGCACTTTTGCAACGATGTCGAGACGACAAACTTTCTGTCGGAACGCCGCAACTCCCGACGGCTCGAGACGAGTCCTTTCTGGAGAAATCGCCGCTGCCCTGTCCGACGTTCAAGGACTCAATGCCACAGCTACTACGGCTATGAACCCGGCTACTCAGGGAATTGGGGGCAGTGTCACCCCCGCTGGTACTGGCGTTCGGCCGGGTGGTGATGGTACAACTTCCCATCCAGCAGCCATCACGGTAAGCTCCAACGGTTCGGGAGATGCCTCGGACACATACATGGCGGTGGCGTATGGTCTAGTAAGTTCGAATATCGATTTTTGCATTTACATTTACTCCTTTGGCTTTTTTACCAAGTGTTACGACTTCGCAGTTGATGGCGGGAGTTAATCGTATGGTTGCTTCATACGAGAAGAAACTTGATGTGGGTCCCCGGGCTGAGGAGTTGGACGAGCTAAAGAAAGTTATGAAAGAGCTTACAAGCCAGGTTAAATTCATGCAAGCTCGGGAAGAAAAAGATGTCGGCCGGTTGGCGACTCTTGAGGCTGTTCAGGGTAAGTTGCTGCAGACCATGGTTGCGTAAGATGATTATAAGGAAAAGTTCCGTATGGCTACGGACAAGTTGTTCGTTCTTCAGGATGAGAAAGCGGCTCTCGAGACTCAATTAGGCAAGCTTGCTGAAGAGAAACTCTCGCTACAGAACGCGTGGGACGACGAGCCGCGGAAAGCGGTGAAACATGGGAAAAGGGAAATAGCTGCCAGGTACCTCGCCTTGTTGACTCAGGTCAAAGAGAAGTTCGAGAAGAAGAAGGGGGAGGCAGACAAGGAAATTCAGCTCCAAGATGTTGAGGCAAACCTCAAGATGCTTGCCTTATTGGTAAAGAAGGAGATTACCGACATCGATGCTGAGGTCGAGAAGATGAAAACGTTGAGGGTGCAATATGGAGCTGAGTTCATTGTAGCTCATGTCTCAGATTTCTCTGTGCGCAAGCTGTCCTTTCCCCAAGTTTCCAAAGACTCGGTTATCATGAAAGATGCTAAGACCAGATCTCACCGAGTTGTGGATAAATACGCGTCCAATTCTGTCGAAGTCGAGGAAGCTCAGAAAAGTGGCTAAGGATTTCTGCTTAGCTATCTCCTCTTCCTTCTGCCTTTGCTTTGTTATTTTCATTTTTTCTTGAACTTGTTCGGTACCCGGGATGGTTTTTATCCTAGTTTCGAATTTTTGATACCCGGGAGGGTTTTAATCCTTTTACTTTTATGAATGAATAAAAAGCTTTAGGAGGACTATTTATTTTGACAAGGTATTATAGCTCGGGATCCTAAGAGCTATAGTGGCTCGGGATCGTAAAAGGTTGCCTCAAACGATGATCGCAGCTGGATAATGCTCCAATTTCGGGGAGTTATAATCCAACTTTTGAATCGTGAATTGCTTAAACAACTTTGGGATTTCTAGTAATCTGCGTAAAGCGAGCTCGAAATCCGGGTTTTAAATCGGTTTAAGTTGAAATGGTTTGCCAAGTTTTGCTTGGGAATCTTTTGAGAAATTGTCGTGATTTTATCAAAGTGAGAATTTTTCTAAAAGCTATTTTTATAGATCGTTTGGAGGTCGAGGATGTGGTTCGCGAGTTGCGTAGTTTGTTTGAGGAGTTCACGAGTTCGTTAGACCGCTGTATGTCGTGCTGGTTTGGTAGATCGCGAGTTATGTGGTTTTGTAGACCGTTGTAGGTCGTATTTTTTTTTTGTATATATATATATGTATATATAAATAAAACAAAATCAATCTTTTGTTATACCGAAAGAAAATATAACATGTATACCATTGGATTCATTACATAAATTCCATAGGCGGGTTGACATCTGATACCCTTTGTTTGTGTTTCCGACCTTCGGTGACTCTGACTTTTAGTATTGCCTGATTAACTTTGATGGGTGGCTGAGCTCCTGGGAGGAGTTGCCTATGTACCCCGTCAGGGGATCATGCCATACGTTGTTTGATTATTTAAGTGCTCAGTGATAATACTTTTTTAGATTCATGGCATTCCATGATCGGATTTCTCGCACTCCGTTCGAGTTTTCTAGCTTGTAGACGCCATCACGGACGACTTCAGTCACGCGGTAAGGCCCCTCCCATCAGGTGCCTAGTTTTCCCGCATTAAGCTCACTCTTGTTATCAAACACATTTCTTAAGCCGAAGTTGCCAACCGCAAACCTCCTTATTCATACTTTAGAATTGTAAAATCTCGTGGTTACTTGTTAATAATTTTACAGACGGATTAGAGCGCGATCTTGTCTTTCGTTGATCACATCGAGACTATCTTTTAGCATTTGTTCGTTTAACTGCTCGTTCACCGTACACAGCGTTCTTTGTAGACTTGGGGCAGCAACTTCGGCGGGGACTACAACTTCCATCCCGTAAGCCAAGGAGAACAGAGTTTCCTGCATTCCTTTTCGTTGAGTAGTACGGCTAGCCCATACTACTCTAGGTAACTCATCACTCCACAGTGTCTTCTTTTCATCCATACGCTTCTTAATGTTGTCCAGTATGGATTTGTTTGTGGCTTCAGCTTGCCCGTTACCCTGGGGATAACGCGGGGTTGACTTGGTTAATCGTATTTGCCACGTTTCATAAAAGTCTTTGATTAGTTTTGAAGTCAACTGAGTTCCATTATCCATCACGATCTCATACGGTAATCCGTGGCGACAAATTATGTTTTTCCAAAAAAAATCTCTGACTTGATTTTCAGTTACTTTGTGAAGAGCTTCGGCCTCAATCCATTTGGAGAAATAATCGGTGAGTACTAAGAGAAAACAGGCTTTTTTCGTACCCGACTTTTTTAGCGGTCCTACCACATCCATAGACCATCTCATGAATGGGTATTGTGCAGAGACCGAGGAGAGCTCTTCTGTTGGCTGGTAGTTGAAACGTTACTTTTGAGGAAAGAGATTAGTTCGTCTCTGATTGGCTTGGCGAGGTCTATACCGATGCCGACACATCTTTCTGGTTGTCGGGGGTTTATGCAGACTTGCATGACGAGGTCGGGTTTTGGTCTGCGTATGCTAGGATCATTGCTTCGCGCAATGGTTCGTTCCTTTAGTTCGCACCTTTTTTGTAATTGCTATGCATATGATTTTTTGATTTGCTTGAATCCTCCTAGGTAGCATATCCTCGAAGTTTTCTAATTTCCAAGAATCATTTTGATTCCTCCTGAAGTGGGGAATTTTACGCATTGGTGGTAGGTTGAAGCGACTGCTTTCATGACGTGGAGCCATGATCGACCGAGTTTTGCGTTAAAAGGGGGCCATCGGTCTACAACTACTTACTCGGTCATTTCGCACGTGTCCTCTACGATTAGTGGAAGCTTAATTGTTCCAAGAGATAGTGTTGTTTTGACGACGATCGCTGAGTCTTTTATGCCCATCTTCCGCAGGGCGTCATAAAATAATAGATCGACCGAACTCTCCGAGTCCATCATCACGTGTGCTAGTTTGAAACTGCGTACGTCCAAACTATTCACGAGGGCGTCGTTGTGGGGTTTGTCTAACTGTGCTGTCTCACTTTCCCAGAATGTTATCATGATATTGTTTTCCCGAGTTGGGTGTTCTTCTTTTTTTGCTTGAGTCCGTACATCGTTGGTAGGCCTTACTAGAAATAACTGAATCTCAGCATAATTTTGATCCTCCACATATGAAGTATATTCTTCTGGGTTCTAGACTCGTTGCCCGGTCGGCACCTCTACTCAATCGTAGATTACATTTAAGGAATTCTTTGGTTTTTTTTATGGATTGCTATCGGCGAGAGGACCGATCCTAGGTTTCGTGGACTGAGGAATAGGATTTTGATCATGCTCCGGGGTCCATTCTCGTTTCGATGGAGCCGCATTTTGCTCACTGCTACTTTATATCATCTTGAGGTTTTCCACCTCGAGGTCGATATCTTGGAGTTCTCCGTTTGAGTGTTTGAACACAAGCAGCCGCCCTACCTGACGACATTCTTTCATAGAGTGTCCTCTTCGCTTATGAAGCATGCAATACTTACTTGGATCCAAATCGACCGATTTAGGCGGCGGACTGTTCACGGCGAATGAGGAATGTCCTTGTACTTCCTTTTTTTCCGGGGCGTTTTGGTCCTCCCAAAGGATTTCTAGATTCGGTGTATCCTTGGGTTAGTACGGCCATTTCTTCTTCCGTGAGTGCCCAGCTCGAGGCTTGATATAATGCATCGTTCAGTTGCTGGTTTTCTCCCTATGAGTTCCTCTCTAAACTTTGATGAAAACCATAAGCCATTTTTTAGTGCGGCGAGGGCGACTTCATCGTTTACCTCACCAATCCTGGCCCTTATTTCTTTGAACTTGGTTATATACGATCTAAGCGTTTCGCCAAGACCTTGAGCGAGGTTCCAAAGATTTGCTTCGGATACCTTTGGATCCATGAATATCAGGTACTGTTTCAAGAAAACAGACATCAGGTGGTTGAAGTTGTCAATTGAGCTCGCTTCTAAACCATCGAACCATTCGAGTGCGGGACCGTGCAAGTTTTTGGCGAAAAGCCTACAGTACCCGGCCTCCTTTTCCTCTTCTTCCAGGTGAGCCCTGGATACCGCGAGGGTAAAGGCCCTGATGTGAGCTTTCGGGTCTGTGGTGCCGGAGTATTTGGGCATCCTTAGCATTCCCATGTCCTTTAATTGCATGCTCGTGCTTCGTTATGTAAAAGGGGTACGCCTTGTCTCCTATATGACCCGATCTATTTCAGGAGCTGAGCTCGTTGCGAGGTGGACAACTGAAGTCATTTTGGCTATGTCTTGTCGTAGCATTTGTAGCTCGGCCATCATTCGGTGATCTGGGTCTCGGTGATCTCTCCCGAAGATGCGGTTTTTTGGAACTCGATCGACTACTACAGGATTTGGTCGAGGTTGCGAGCTATAAGCATAGACCGTAGTCTTGGGTTGTTGTATTTGAATCGGGGTAGTGTCAGGTGTGACAGGCGGTGGTGGCGGTAGACGGGGACATAGGCCTCCTTGTCCTTGTGGCGGGGTCGCTGTGACCTCGGAGAAATCGAGCCTTGCCACAGGAAATGAACTTGTTCTCGGTATACCTTCTCCATCGGAGGGGTGTTGCTGCGCGATTTCGCTTATGCGGGAATTAAGGTCATGACCCTGCTGTTCGATCCGAGCTGCCAAGATTCGGTGCTGGAGTTCTTGATTTGTAGCTCGATCGACCAGGTTAACCAGCATTTGCCGGATGCCGGCAAGGCTATCGTTTTTCTGGTCCGAACCCTATTAAACCGGCGAGTTGGTTCTTGTGCTCTCGTTTTGCTGTATTTGCCACTAGTTAGGGCGTATGACAGGTCTGTCGATGAGAGCCGAATCAGTGGGCACGGCGGAGTCGTTGACTCTGGGCTGAACCAATCCTCCTGAGCTTATGGCTAGGGGCACTACCACAGGGGTGTTTTGGACCTCGGTATTTTGAGGACCGGTCTGTTCGTTTCGAACAGCGATCGGGGATTGAGATCCCAGAGCGTTGTTGTTTATGGGTTCCATTTTGGCAATCGTTAACTCAGTTTTCTTTGGCTCGGTGAGAGAGAAATGAAACTTATAGTCCCCACAGATGGCGCCAAATGTGAGTGCGTAATCTCACACTTAAATAATTCTAGATTTAGATAAGAAATAAGGGGACTTTTGGGTGTTTATTCTCAAGAGCTTAACAAAGGAAAGGAGAGATTTGAATAGGCACAAAAATGGATTTGGATTTTCTTTGTGAGTCCGTAGGACTGTTTTTAGGTTACAGAAAAGGAATCGATCTTAGTTCTACTCTAGGTTTAATAATATGTTCTTTTCCCAGTTCCAGTTGCCTTTCTCCTCACCTCAAACTCCTTCTTATAGTAGACTCTCTTCCGAAGCTGTTGGGATTCTCTGTTACCTTCTCTCCGTCTTTAGCTCAACTTCCCTCCTATTTCTTCGTCCCGTTTACTCCTACCGAACTTGTAGTCGTATTCACTTTCTACTTGATGGGCTGTTATTGGACCAGTCAAATCATCAAGTTCAGCTTCACGATTGGGCCTAATGTCGGAGTGAAATCTACCTCCAACAAAGATGATGGTGTTCTACGTCTTAGAAAGGTGTGGAAGCTTATGAATGGCATACGAAATGTTCAAAAACATTTCTTTCTGCAGATACTCTTGAGGTCAGTTGCTAGTTCTTTTATGTTGTAGTAAAACCAGGGAATCCCATAGCCTCATATCTAAAGCTATGGTAATGTTGAGTTGTGATTTTTCTTGTTTCAGGTTCTTTCTCTACGCTGTGAATCGATCCCGGTTTTCAACAAACTTAAATTTTTACGTATTTAGAGTGACAGGGAATGAAGATGGCAAGTAATGCCGGTTTTCTTAATTAGGAACCGTCTGTAGATGTAGATTCTGAATATAGCGTGTTGGTCGGATCTAGGTAGCATGGAAGCTTTGTTCAACGTCCGCTTCCCGTTTCGGAATCGGGATCTCTCAGAAGCTTTCAGAATTTCACTTCCATGGTGCTTCCAAAAATACCCTTTTAAAACGTGTTGGAAGCTTGCGCTTCCATTTTAGTAGCTATTATTTTTTATATATTTTATATTTAAAAAAAGAGAACTAATATAGTAATTTTTTTATTGTACATATCATTTTATCTTTTATCTATAAAGAAATTTATTTAAAAGGATTATTTGAATCATATGCGAAATGTTGAAAGTAATTAATTTGATTAGTTGAATAAGATTATTTTGAAAAATTTGAATATGATGATTTTTCTTTTGAAAACATAGAATTCTAATAAATATGATGATTTTGAATGAAAATGATTGTAGTTGAATTATGTAAAAATGAGGCACTAAATTTATGTTATTTATAGCAAATTTTTAATATATTAGATGTTTAATTATATATACATATAAATGTATTGAATATATGTTATTAACAATAATTTTTAATATTGTATAATGTTTAATTATATATATATATATATATATATATGTATATGTATACGCTTCCAACACGTACATGCTTCCTAATTCTTTCCGAAAAATAGCTTCTATGCTTCCGTTTCCACGTATCCACTTCTGATTCTATGTAACCTTGGCTGAGATCAAGAAGTTGCATAAGACATATCAGGGCGCTGCAAGCTGACATTGTCGCGGAAGCTGACAAGTTTAAAAGAAGCTAACGTGGCAAAGCTGGAGTGGATGATGTGACAAGACCAAGGAGGCGTGGACTTACTTGGTACTGAAGATATTGAATGAGTTTCAAATATATGAAGAATTTTCACTGCAATCATTTAAGGAAAGGATAAACTTGAGCTGCAAGTTTATCCCTTAGAAGATTCACGAAGATTATTCGAGGTAGGGTTTTAGACGTGAGTATATATAGATTAGAGAGGCCACTAAGAGTGGTTAACACTTTAGAGCGATATTACAAAGGTTGTAAACTTCAAAGCTAAAGAATAAAGCTTAGAAGGTTGATGTTCTCTAATTTACCTTTGATATCTTTGGGTGGGTAGATTCAAAGTAGGAGTTATGTTTTATACTTGACTGTGATATCTTCGAGCGGGTAGATTCATAGGAAAGTGTGGTTTCTTCAAAGCTAAACAAAAACAGTAGGCTGAGAAGGTGTTGTGTTTTTACTCGAATTTGACATCATCGAGCGGGTTGATTCAAAGGAGAGTTAGAGATTAGGACTTGTGTTTTAGTCAGAGACAATCTTGTTGGGTAGAATAGGTTGTGTAAATCCGAAACAGTACATCTTTGTAATAAAAGTTACATGTTAATAAAACAAAATTAAAGCATTGACTTGGCGCATTCCTAATGTATCTTGTTGTGTCTTTAGTCTCTATACCTTCTCAATTGATATCAGAGCATACACCTGATAAAAGAATTGTTTATCTTTCAAATAGGTGAGATCTTGCGAACAAGAGTATGGATAATTCACAACAGCACATTGTAGTGAACAAACATCTGAAGTTGGATGATGAGCACTATGGCTACTGGAAGGTACAAATGGCTCAATTGATACAAGGTATCGATATGGAAGCATGGGTTGCTGTTGAAGACGGATGAACACATTCAACAACAACTAATGCTGATGGGAAAGTAGTTTCGAAACCCAAGAAGTCTTGGGCGACTGAAGAGAAGATACAAACCAAATTTAATGCTAAGGCATTGTCCGCCATTTTCAACTCCTTCCCTATGAATCATTTTACCAGGGTGCAATGGTGTAAATTGGCAAAGGAGGCTTGGGATATTTTGCAGGTTTCGTTTGAAGGAACCAGCAGTGTGAAGCGAACCCGGATTGATATGCTGGAGTCAGAGTTTGAGAATCTGACTATGAGTGCTGGAGAGTCGATCAATGATTTCAGCAGCAAGCTGAGCTCAATTCGTCAAGAAACTATTATGCTGGGGAAAAACTACAAGGACAAGAAATTGGTCAAAAAGTTTCTCAGGAGCTTGCCGTAAAAATTTCAGTCTCACAAGCCTGTTATTGAGGTAGCTCTAAACTCTGATGAATTAAAATGTGATCAAGTTGTGGGAATAATGCAGGCATATGAGCTACAACTGAAGAAAAAGGATTAGACGACAGGGAAGGGGCTTGCTATGATAGCTGATGAAAATCAGGCAGATAAGATAGACGACAAGGTGAACTTGATGGTCAAGAAGTACTTCAGAAAGTTTGAGAGAGGTTAACGCAGTGGAAGATCAACTCAGTACAGATCTGGTACAGAAAAGATTCACAGAAAATCAGACAAACAGTGTGCCGAGTGTGAAGGTACATGCCATTACAAGTCTGACTGTCCGACCATCAAGAGGAGGAGTTCGCTGAAGTGTTACTAATGTAATAGATATGGGCATACAAAGACTAATTTTCTTGAAATGTCTAGCAAGAAAGATAAGTTATATGTGATATTGAGTGGAACTGACTCCAAAGAAGAAGAATCAAGGAAAGAGGAGGTTCTCAACAACTTTGTTGCATATCTCGGTATCATTGAGGAAGAAGGTAAAGCAATTGGCTTGGATAATCATGTTGAGGAAGATCAAGACACTGAATCTGAAGAAGAAGAGTCTAATTACAAAATGGTCACGATGCTGTTTGAAGAACTGGTCCTGAAGAAAGAGGAGAATCAATTACTTGTTGTTGACAAGAAGAATCTCCTAAGTCAAATTGATCATCTGAAAAGTGAGTTAGAAAGTGAAAGATCCAAAACATTCAGTTTGGAACGAGAACTTGAATATCAGTTGAGGAACATCAAGATGCTGAGTAGAGGAACCAAGGATCTAGAAAAGATTTTGGTGTCTGATAGAACCAATAACCTGAATTTGGGTCTGGGCTAACACGGAGGTAATTTCAGTGACACAACTACATTTGTCAAGGGATCAATGTCATATTAAGAACATGCAAAGACACCCCAAGGTAGGACATCGTTCAAGACGCTGAGAAGAGACAACGGACAGACTGTCGAGCAGATCGTGAGTCATAACGCTCAGAGAGATAGGGTGAATGGATGCTGGTATTGTGGTAACCTTGGGCACTATAAAGCTTATTGCAACTGGTACCTGACGCACATCTCTCAGATCATGAAACAGAAGCAGTGTTACAAAGATGGTAGAAGAGTGAATCAAGTATGGGTCAAGAAGCTAGACTTATACTATCATGTCGCTTATACAGCAGATGAGCCAGAGCAAACCTCAAGAAACAAACAGTGGTATTTTGACAATGGTTGCTCCAAGCACATGGCATGAGTACAAGAGAGCTTAGCAAGGTTCAACACAGCACTGTTCAAGATGTCAGATCTAGGGAGAGAAGCACTTAGATCCGAGTTTTATAGGTTACCAATTAGTAGCTAGCTTGAAACAAGCCCAGTAGTAGGTTGGGGAAAAGGAAAAATAGTATGAAGGGAGAAAGGGATTGCAAGGCATCCAGAGGATAGAGCTGAAGAAGAAGAAAAAGGAGGGTTAGAAAGGGAAGAGAGGGAAGGGAACCGAGCTAAGTAAGAAGAAAGGATGGGGCCAAGAGGGTAAGGAGGGAGAGGAGGGAGAGGAGGAGGAGTCCTTGCAGCCGGTGCTAGAGGGCTTAGACCGAAAGAAATGTGACCGGAGAACCAGCGGTTCACCATACTACTCTCTATTTTTTCTCTCTAACTAGTTATTTGTGTACTTCGAAGAGCATTCGTGTGTCCTAGATTTGTTGAATAGTTTGACCATCTAGAAATGCCTTGGTTTGATCCTCTAGCATTCTTCTTTGCAATTCGTCGTAGTATTGAAATCTTGTTATTATATTTGATGTTACTTACAAAAAGGTTTCATGATTTGTTAACAAGTAAAAATGGAAAGGCAATATAACCCTCATATGTATCTTTGAAAAGCTTTTATGGTCATATATGTTAAACTTTTAAAATTCTAAGTGCAGGTTTGGATTCTTCACCTTGAGGTATTCGATTTGATATATTATTTATCATAATTTTTCAAATTTGACGATGATAACGATAGATTATATGTATATTATATTTGATTGATTTGCATTTTTCGATGGTGCAAAGATAAAATTGCAAAAAAAAACAGGGAGTTGAAATTTATGATTTTGCAAAAGTCTGGTACCACCTGTCCTTCACATGCAATCGCTAACTAGGGATGGCGATGGGTAGGCCTTGGCATAAATCCCAAAATCCAAAAACCGAATCGAAACCGGAACTGAACTAAAAATTTTGATTTCAAAACCAAACTGAATAGTCATAAAACCCGAATGGATTCTAAATGTTTTTATCCGAATTACTCCAACCGAACTCGAACCGAACCAAAAACCAAAGAGTATAACCGAAAACCCAAAATTATTTATATATCCAAAAATATTAGTTATATTTAGTTATAATTTTTTACCAAAAATACCAAATAACAAAAATATCCTAAATAATATAAATATCCAAAAATATTTAGTTACATTTCTTAAAATTATATATATTTTTGTAAAATTTAACCAATTTTAATTAAATTAAACAATTTTTTGGATTTTTTTAAACCCAAAACCCGAACCGAAATTGATCCGAACCCGCACCTATCCGAACCAAAATCAAACCGAATAGTCATAAAACCATAACGGATTCTAAATTCTCCTATCCGAATTATCCGAATCCGAAAAAAATCCTAACTGAATCCGATTCGAAACCCGAATGCCCATGCCATCGCCGATGGGAATAGACTAACAAAACTAGCTTGGCAGTGTTGTATCTACCACCTATGGCCTGAGCGTAACCAACGACTGCGCCACCAAACCTTTAAGCCTACTCAATCGCGTCTCACAAGCATTGAAACCACTACACAGAACCGATTGGCTAGCTATCGCAACACTAATACTAGGAGAGCATCGCAGATGTTACAAAGGTGGCTCTCGATGAAAATACCATGATCCGGCTAATCTCATCGGCTAATCTACTCTGAATCGCAATTTATGCACGGAGAAGATTTGCAACTCTTTACTCACTTATTCGACACAAAGTTGTTCCTTCTTAGGTCTGATTTGGTTCAATTGATTTCTTTCACAATTATCTAATGGGCTAAGACTTATTGTAATAGACATATCCCAAAAACACTGTATAGGGTTAAAGATGTATCTTTTTCATTTTTAATTAAATAGCTGGTCTTTAAACAAAAAAAAAATCTAGTATCAAAACAATATTTTTTACTCCATTCGTTTAAAGATGGATGTTTTAGAAAAAAAAATTGTTTTTCAAAGATGAATGTTTTGTATTTTCAATGCAAAAAATATGTAACTTTTTTATTTATTTTGCCCCTATTAAATTTATTTAAAGTTAAAAAACTGTTAACATTTAATTAGAGAATAATTATATTATAGGTTATGCAAAAATATGTGCATAACTTTTAAAATCTAACTTTATGTAACGGTAGGAGTATTAGTTTTGTAACCACTATTCTTTTGCCTATTTAAATTATTCTAATACCATTATCTTTTCTATTCTAAGTGTTTAATTAAAATAGTTTATTTGCTAAAATGATAGTTTTGAGTTTTTATTTGGAGATAAGGTAGTTTTGAGTTTTAATTTGGGAATCATGTAGTCTTTTTGTAGTTTTTAAAAAGTAAGAAGATTCAATGACAAAAATACCATTAATTCTTAGAGAGAAAAAAAAATAAGAGAGAAATGTGGAGACCAAAAGAGAAAAAAATATGTAGACCAAAAAAGAGAGACAGAAATATGTGGACCAAAAAAGAGAGAGAAATGTGAAAAACAAAAGAAAGAGATATATGAAGACCAAAAATAGAGAAATGTAATGATCAAAAGAGAGAAAAATGTGGGGTGTACATGCATTGGGTATATACGGGTGTACACGCATCAGACGTCGGTGTACACTCTTGTATATGTCGTATACCATAAACTGAAGATGCATGATTTATAGTGTATACTTTAGATGCATGATTTATACTGTATACTCTAGTATATGGCGTACACCATAAAGTGAGGTATATATTTGTCAGTGTACAAACATCGGGTGTATATGCATTAGTAGTTTTGAAAGATGTTTAAAAATAAATATCGGTAATATGATGTACACTCTGATTTATGTTGTACACCCTAATTTATGGCGTACACCATAAACAGATGTATATGCTATATACCCTTGTGTACACCATAAACCAAAGTGTATACTATATACTAATTTGTACATTATAAATGATGGTGTATACCATATATTAGTACGTACGCTATAAATCAGACACCCATTTTATATACAAATATTATAAATTAGAAATGAACTTTTTAGATTTATGTTTATATTCATTAGTGAATAATGTTTAAATGTTCCCTAACTTATTATTCTTTTTATGTTTTAAATTTTTTTTTTTTTAGGATGATTAGAGACATACACACTATAGAATTGATAGTGAACATATAAATATAGGATGTTGTACACATGTATAAAAATGTGTACATTTATATAAGAATGTGTATATCTATATAAGACGGTATACACTTGATATATTTGTATATATATATATATATGTGTGTGTAATAGTTGCAGAAAAGAGAAAAAAAAATAGAGAAAGAATAGTAAAAATGAGAAAGAGAAAAAAAAGAGATAAATTTAATTTTAAATTATTTATTTTAATTGTATAATAGCAATTTGGCAAATATGAAAAAATAAGAAAGATAGATAAAATTTTACCCATCCAAAAACTACCTATATTTACAAATTTACAAACTTAAAAACTACTCTATTTCCCAACTTTCTCTAATTAAAATTCTTATATCACTTTTTTCACCACAATTAATACAAATTTCTTTTGTTTGAGCTTTAAAATTCTCTTCCAAATAAACTACATAAGTTCCGTAATTACTCTTCTTATCTCTTCACGAGGCACAACATCATTTCAACACTTTGACCACTCAGAACTTTCGGCGCAATGTCGTCTTCCCCTTTGCTTAACATTTTCTTTCTTTTGACCTCTCTTAATTTTTTTTCCAAATTAATTAAATTTCTTACATATAATAGAAATGAAAGTGTGAATGAATAGAAAAGAAGTAATAGAGATACATCCAAAAGAGTCGAGCCAACATTAAAGCGGAAACGAAGGGGAAAAACAATAATAGAAACAGGAAGAAGAAAGCAGAAGCAGAAGTACTCTCTTCTCTCTTCTCAGAACTTGTTTTGTACTTTGTGTTCTTGTGACCTTTACTCATTCACTTTGACTCCATTTTTTTTCTCTTCAGGTGATTTTTTTATTCTCTACTTTACCTTTTCTCCCCCAAATTTGCAAGCTTTGTTCTTTTTTTTCTCTTAACTTAGATCTTGTCTCCGTTTCTGTTGTTTTCTTGTTTCGTTTCGAATTGGGTTTCTTGAGAATTAGGGTTTTGTAGATCAAGTCTTTGTTACTGAGAAACAGTCAGGTTCGTAGATTGGAAGTAAAAAGATTAATTCTTGTGTGCTTCTTGGATCTTGAAATGTTTAATTTCATCATTTGATTTTAGTAGCTGAAGTGTGAACCCTATGTGTGACTCAATTTGTTATTGCCATTTTGAAATTTCTTAATGGTGTTGTTAGCTAATCGAATTTAGGAGCTATTAGTATGCTACTGAACTTGTTTTAGAAGTACTAATCCAAGAAATTGCCTTTTTTGTGTTTTTTTTTGGTTACTGAAACTTTATATATCGTTTTGTATACAGTTATGAAATGTAGAGAAAAGGATTTATGAGCATTTCTTTGGTTAGTAGGTAGGTAGGCATTGTGCCCTGTTATGAGAGGCAACTGTAGCAAGAACCTCAAGTGTTTTGTTTTTAGCTGTGGGGTTTGATATTTTTTCGACTTCCATGCTATCACCTGTGGGAATATAGAAAAACATCATGGGGTTACTCTGCAGTAGAAGTAGGCATCATACAGAAGATACTGATGAGAATGCACAGGTTTGTAACACTATTGATTTGATATATATGAGCATTAGTTATGATAAGGAATCAAGAGTTGACTTGGATTTTGTGTAAATCTATAGGCTGCTGAAATCGAAAGACGGATAGAGCGAGAAGCAAAGGCAGAAAAGCATATTCGGAAGCTTCTATTACTTGGTATGTGGAACTTAGATCTTCCTCTTCTTATATTAGTAGTTACTATGTAAATGGAAATGGCTTGCCTTGATGAATCTCTTGCTAATATACAAGTAGAGACAAACTGTTTGTATATTAGTTTATGGCCTTTCGTGATGTAAACTGAGATACCAGCAGATCCTATCGGAATCTCTCTTTTGTGATTATCCGTCCGTTCATCTATTTTGGGAATGCATAGTGTTCCTTTTGTGTATTCTTCACTTTCTATTTGTTCATAATGGCCTTGCTTTAGCATCTACTAGTTCATCTACTAGTTTAGCATCTACTAGTTCAGATTTCCTCTAATTGTATGACTGATCTTTTTGTGTAAAGGTGCTGGAGAATCTGGAAAATCTACAATATTTAAGCAGGCAAGTCACAAGGAAAATCTATTGTAGTCTTTACTTAAAACTTATTTATGAATTCTGTTAATTGAATGAGACAAACTTACAGATAAAACTTCTCTTTCAAACCGGATTTGATGAAGGAGAACTAAAGAGTTATGTTCCAGTCATCCATGCCAATGTCTACCAGACTATTAAAGTATGCAATATTAGTAATCATTTTTTCGGTCATATGATGATGATCTCAGTATGTTATACATATAGCTTAATAGCTACTTCTGTATTGTTGAATAGTTATTACATGATGGAACAAAGGAGTTTGCTCAAAATGAAACAGATTCTGCAAAATATACGTTATCCTCTGAAAGTATGGTAAGTGGTTAAATTCCTAAGTCACTTTAGCTGTCTTTGTTAGTGTTTTGAGTTCGATTTTACAATCAAGTAGTACATTATCTTATGGTAGTCATCTTATTATTCTAATACCAGGAAATTGGGGAGAAACTTTCTGAAATTGGTGGTAGGTTAGACTATCCACTTCTTACTAAGGACCTCGCTGAGGGAATCGAAACATTATGGAAGGATCCTGCAATCCAGGTGTGTTTATGTGTGTGTGCACATTTTGTTTACCGTGTCATTCTAAGTTGAATTCACGTTATAAATGATTCCATTTTGAATGTCTTGATCTATCATTTTGTAGGAAACATGTGCTCGTGGTAACGAGCTTCAAGTTCCTGATTGTACGAAATATCTGATGGAGAATTTGAAGAGACTGTCAGATATTAATTATATTCCAACCAAGGTACATGAAACTGAACTATCACTATTTGATGAAATATTTGAAGTAAGGATCTAAGTGTGTTGAAATAAAAATTCAACCTTGGTACAAGAGGATTGCAGTCATCAACAAATATTAGCTTTTTGATTTTCATATTAGCCTAGTTAATCCTGTTATATATATATTTTTTTCAGTTTTAAGAGGTTCCTAACAACATATATCTTTTTGGGTGCTAGCAAATTAAAAACTAGGGTCTGCACCTTTGTGTTTTATTGCAGGATACATTTGTCGTCTGTACTGTGTTTTCATTGGTGTATTTTTCTACGTTGGTGTTTCAGGAGGATGTTCTCTATGCAAGAGTTCGCACAACTGGTGTAGTGGAAATACAGTTCAGGTACAAAATACTTACTGTTATACTCTTCTGCCTCTTTAATTGGCATTTTTATTGAGCTTAGTTCTCAGTTTTAGTCTCGTACACGAGCATTATAATTAGCATATACAGTTTGTAATCGACTGTAGCTGTGTTAAAAGCTCAGCATCAATCGTCACACCAATTAGATGGAGAGCTAACAGGTTTAAAACTGTGTTGGGAATTCTGGATTTGTCTAGCGTTTTGGAATTAGTCTAGAGTGGAGATTCTCCCGTTAATGAAGTTGCTCTGTGATGTGAAGTTCTTTGGTGAATTGAATAAAAATGTTTACCAGTTTTGATCCTATCATTATCATTTTGATATACTAATAGAATCATACATTTTCCATACAAATATCAAACTTCTTGTTGTCTTGAATGTACTTGCAACAATCCTTTACCGATGGTATATGAGATAAAGCTTCATTTATGTAGCCCTGTGGGAGAGAATAAGAAAAGTGGTGAAGTGTACCGATTATTTGACGTGGGTGGACAAAGAAATGAGAGGAGGAAATGGATTCATCTATTTGAAGGTGTAACTGCTGTGATATTTTGTGCCGCCATTAGCGAGTAAGCTTGTTTCATTAGAAATTATATATTTAATTGTACCATACACAAAATTACTAAGTCACAACCGAATTTTGTATCATAGGTACGACCAAACGCTCTTTGAGGACGAGCAGAAAAACAGAATGATGGAGACCAAAGAGTTATTCGACTGGGTCCTGAAACAGCCTTGTTTCGAGGTTTCTTTTTAATTTTTTTTATTGGTTTAACCATTGAAGAGACTCTTGATATGAGTTGTTTACATAAATCTTGGTTCTCGTATGCAGAAAACATCCTTCATGCTGTTCTTGAATAAGTTCGACATATTTGAGAAGAAGGTTCTTGATGTAAGAACTGAAGCATATTTATTTGTTTAGATAGCGAAGCAAAGTCTTTTGGATCCTTAAACACTTATTTTATTCGACGTGTATAGGTTCCGTTGAACGTTTGTGAGTGGTTCAGAGATTATCAACCTGTCTCAAGTGGAAAACAAGAGATTGAACATGCATACGAGTAAGCTTGTCTTGAAATTTTGCTAATACCCTTTAAATTGTTACCGTAATTTTACCTTCGGAGTTTCATTTTGGGCTCAGGTTTGTGAAGAAGAAATTTGAGGAATTATATTACCAGAACACGATGCCGGATCGAGTGGACAGAGTATTTAAAATCTATAGGACAACGGCTTTGGACCAGAAGCTCGTAAAGAAAACGTTCAAGCTTGTAGATGAGACGTTAAGAAGGAGAAATCTATTGGAGGCTGGCCTTTTGTGACTAACTACTATATTATCTCAAGTAAATTACCTATCTTTTTCTAGAAAAACAAAATTGTTTTTGAAAAACAAAATGACCATAATTGGTATTCAAACATCAATGTATCTCATTGGTTCTGTCTGTTTCTATTTTTCTCATTGTTTTCTTTAACGTTGTTATTGTTTTTGTCTTCGTCATAATTGTTTTCCATCAAGAAAAGCATTTCACTTTTTAAATAACTTTGTTGAAAATATATTGACAAGCTAATCCGGTGGGGAGATGTCTTTAAGAACAAAGAAACGTCTAATATCGTTAAAAGACAATGACAAGTATTTTTATAAAGTAGTTGTCACTTTTATCACCAAAAACACAAAATTGACTATTAGATCGTGCCTACGTACCCGTCAAAGGATCAAGCCTATATGTAGTTTAATTGGTATCATCTCGAATGAGATGGCTTTTAATGAATGTATTTCGAACTCGTAGAGTATATAAATTTACGGATGAAGAATGTTAGATCACGAGTAGAGGTGAAGAAGAAGAAGAGATAAGATAAGGGAAGAAAAGAAAAGAGATTAAGATAGATGATCTAAGCGGCCGTAGGAAGAGATAAGGAGAAGAGATAGAAGAATGTTGTAATTTCATAAGTTAAGGCAACCCTAATAATAGATCCCTCTTTAAATACAACAGAGTTTAGGTTTCTTAATGTTAAACGACAACACTTTACTTTATTGATAAAGATAAAACCCTCTCTTACAAGCAGAGACTCTCCTTGCTTCTTCATTTCTTCACTTAGCCACTTTTAATGTGACTCTTCTTTCTTTCCCAAACTATGGACTTCCATCCATTCGTTCTTGCTTTCTTCCTCATGAAGGCTATTGGCACTATTACCCTATCAATACTCCCTGGCAAAGAACTGACCTTGTCCCCAAGGTCAAATTCGGGAAATTGCTTTATCAATTTTGAAACCGGTTCCCAAGTTGATTCAAAATCTGGTAGATGCTTCCACTTTACCAACACCTTTGTTTCATTACCTTTTTTCTGGCCGCCTCAAATCCCTTATGTCCTCTGGTTTCAATGCCCACTCAAAATTTGGGATCAAGAAGGCTAACCTCTTGAGCTTGGTGAGACACAGGAGCTGCTTTTTTCGACTGGACATATAGAAGACAACATGAATCTGGCTCTGTGGGGGTATCTGCAACTTATAAGCAACCTTACCCTTGCGTTCAATGATCAGATATGGGCCAAAGTAGCATTGAGCCAGTTTCTCATTCCTCCTTCCAGCCACTGTAATTTGCCGGTAAGGTCTGAGTTTTAAATAGACCCAATCCCCTACTTCATATTCAACCTCTCTGCGATATTTATTCGTTGATTTCTACATTTTTTCCTATTCCAACTCCATTCTTTCTCTCAGCTCAACCACTAGGCCATCTTCAGCAATTCTTCAACCTGAGCATTCGCTATATGATGTGCAATAAGTTTTAAACCTATAAATATACTGTAAATGCACAGTGCATCACAATAGTACTTAAGATATCGATCCCACAAAGAACAATAGAACACACGATGAATATGGTAGTTTAAATAAAGCTAGGATGCAAAGGAGATTACTTTAAACTCATGGTATCTAACATCCTAAAATAAATATTAATTTACAAGGATTAATTCAGGAGTTCATTCATATAAATGTAATGATTATATGAAACGCATTAAAAATCGTCTAGAGTTTTGATTACAAATATAAGTTATCCCGTTGTCACGTAACATAACAATATATGTAACATATTCCGAAGCGATACATAACTGTCGTCTTTTGAGAGGGAATCATGCACGCATTGAGAACCTAATATAATATGCTCACAAAGTATAAATTGCAACAGTTGTTGATAATTGATACTTTGCTCATCGTAGATAGTTCCACCCATTCAACAACACTTTTGATGCCATGATGAAATGGATTTAGGGCAAAGGCTAATTGATGATACTACATGAACAACCCTTTAAAAACTCTAATCTATATGAACAGATCTACTCACATATGCATAAATATGCATAATAGAAATAGACAAAGAACTAAATATAAAATAAAAGCATAAAAATATATACAAAAAGGTTTTAATACCTTAAAGCTTTTAGAGTGAGTTTTTCAATGAGGCGAATCCTCTATTTATATAAGAAAGGAGAAGCCCTAGAATCAGAAAAATGGAATGTTCGAAGGCAGTGCACCGATCGGTATAACATGTTGCCCCGATTGGTTCTTGAAGCATTTTTCACCGATCGATGACAAATGTGTACCGATCGGTTTTTGAATCTTGACTTCTTCTTCTCTTGACGAGCTTTGATCCATATCGTCTCTAGAATTTTTCTTTTGGCTCCAGTAAGTGTACAAAACTATAAATACATAAAAGTACTAAAAACCATCTTGGTCTTATTGAAAAGACTCGAGATTAGTTAGTAAAATGACTCTTTAAAACCGTAATAAATAGTGTTATCACTGTAGGTACATCTCCATATCGTACAATATTTGGTGGCTCTCTACCATAAACTGCAAAGAAAGGAGTAGTCTTAATAGCAGAATGTTAAGAAGAATTGTACCAGAATTTTGCCTATGGCAACCATTGCACCCACGAAGTCGGCTTCCTACTTGCAAAGCACCTGAGATATGTTTCTAAGCATCTGTTACCACTTAAGTCTTCCCATCAGTCTGAGGATGGTATGCTGAACTTCGGCTGAGAGTAGTCCCTTGATTCTAAAATAGTTCAGTCCAAAAATGACTCAACAACACCTTGTCCATGTATGATACTATGTTATCCGGGAATCCATGCAACTTCACTACCTTCTTGATGTAACTTTCAGCCACTCCTTTTGCATTGGAAGGATGCTTCAAAGGAATAAAATGCCCATATTTTCTGAGACGATCCACCACTACCAGAATATCAGAGAACCCTTTTGAGGTTAGCAGCCCTTCATAGAAGTTCATGCTCACATGGGACCAGATCTGTGTTGGAATTGGCAATGGAGCCAACAATCCCGCTGGTGACAATGTGCTACACTTGTTTTCCTGGCCCACTCGACATTGATTATGTACTTAGCAACATCATTTCTCATCCGTCTCCATGTCACTTCTTGTGCCAAACGTTTGAAAGTTTTCAATGATCCTTCATGACCTCCAATAGCACTCGAATTCAACTGTTCTAGTAGCTGATGTCTCTATATTTTATCTATTTTTAGCCTATATCTAAGTCCATTTTAGCATTGATTTGCCCTGTTGTTTATATCATTTAGAATTCTTTTTGTCCATTTTGCATACTTAGTAGTTTTTGCATAGGCATTGCATACATATTGCATTTTGGAGTTAGTTTTAGGGAAAACATATGCTTGCTGGAGCAATGGAAGAATGGTGAGGACAAACTCGATGGGATGAACTCGGGCAACTGATCGAGTCTGCTACAAAGGACTTCACCACTCGATCAAGCACTCGATGTACCCAAACCGAGTGCAATGCACGGACAGAAGACTTCATCACTCGGAAAAGAGACTCGACTTGACAGACCGAGTCCACGCACTCGATGAAGAGAACCCGGCCTCCTGACCGAGTAGGGGACAAAAGCCAAAGACAACACGACTCGACCAAGAGCACTCGGTCATTCTGACCGAGTCCTGCAACCGACTGACTTAGTTTCCTTTTCTAAAATTAGGTTTAATATGTAATGGTCTTATATAAACCCGAGCCGTGGAAGCGAAGAGGGGATCTGAACAACTTTTATCTTTGAATTTGAATCTCGGTTTTTCTTAGCCTCCTTTTACTTTTCTGCTATTTTCGATTCTGTAATCTCAACCTTTTTATTGAATTAGTTTTCTTAAGTTATTTATCATCATTTTTTTATGAACATGTCTTTTACTTTTATTTCTACGTTTTCAATTTGCATATCTGAGTAGTGAAACTAGGGTTCCGAGATGGGGTAGATCTGCCCGAGTCCTTAGTCCCTGTAGATTTCTAAGCTTTAAATTTGATTTTATGCCTTATGGATTAGATGTTCTTAAGGCTAGCTCGTTTGGCAAAATCTAGGGGCTAGATCTGAGGTTTCTCTCGCTCGACAGGTGCATGTAGAGATCCCTGATCCCCTAATGCCAGAGATCTATAGCTTTTCGCCAGGACACTGGGTTAGGTTATATTTTGACATTGTTGATTTGGGTCTTATTGCTGTCATTTTCTAAGTTCCGCCACTACAATTGAGGTCTGTTCTCAGGGGGAAGGTATTAGGTCCTAGGATATGTTTAGGATTGTTGGAGGCCACCACGACAATGGGATCACCATAGCTTTGATGATAACCATCTAGGGATTAGCTTCTGTGAAGTCATGTTAGACACCTACAGTAGACTATGGAGGACGGCATGATCAATTACTCCACTATCAGGACCTTTCTTTTCCATATTATTTCTTGCTATTTTCTGTATTTTCACTACCACTCGGCCAAATCTGACCGAGTCCATAGCCAGTATTTTATTTTCTGCATTTTTCATTCTGTTTAGGTTGTTAGTGACAAACATCCTTCTGATTTGGCTTAACTTAACTAAATTTGATCGCATCTTGATTGTTAACAACGCACCCATTTGGATTGATACCTATTGCACTACAATGACATGTTTAGGGTAATAGGCAATTGAAACCCTGTTCTCAAACTAGTAAAATACTTGTTTCAGCAGCTTTGAAATGAAGGAAGATCTCTTGGGAATCACTAAGCAACCATTCTTATACAGCATTCCCTTCTCAACCTTGTACCCCAACTGGTTGGTCTCATCTTTCTCAATATCTCTGTTTATAGCACTCAATTCCATATCCTATTTCACTTCTTTGGCCAATACTTCTCTGTCTATGGTTAAAAGAGCACTCAGAGACGGGTGGGAGAGCTCTTCCACAACTGATGTTCTTGATAAGGTGTCAGCTACTATATTCTCTACCCCTGGTTTAAACTCAATCTTGTAGTTTAAGCCAATAAGCTTAGTCGCCCACCTTTGTTGAACTGTTGACATTGATTTTTAATCCAACAAATATCTTATACTGCTCTGATCCGTCTTGATAACAAACTGCTTTTCAATCAAATAGTGCTTCCATTTAGACACCACTTTAACAATAGCCAAAATTTTCCTTTCATAGATTGATTTGATGCGCCCTGTAGAAGAGAAATCTTGGCTTAAGAACGCAATTGGTCATTTTCCTTGTGAAAATACTGCTCCAATCCTAGCCCTTGAAGCATCTATTTCAATGGTAAAATCCTTATCAAAATCAGGCATAATCAATACCGGAAGAGTGGCTACCACAGTCTTCAAGGCCTGGAATGCCATTTCTATTGATTCTGCCCAAATAAAGCCATTCTTCTTGAGTAGATCAGTAAGAGGTTTTGCAATCTTTCCATAATTCCGCACAAACTTGCGGCAATACCTGTCAAACACAAAACCTCCCCCTCAGTTCTATCACATTTCTTGGCCCATGCACCTTCATCATCACCTCTATCTTCTCGGGATCAGCCGCCACTCCCTGGCATGATATTATGTGACCAAAGTAAGATATCTCTGTGCTTCCAAACAAACACTTCTTAGCATTAGTATAGAATTGATGCTGCCTCATGATCTCTAACACCAGCTGAAAATGACCCAAATGTGCCTCCATGTCTGAACTATACACCAATATATCATCAAAAACACCAATACAAACCTCATTAAGTATGACATGAACAAGTCATTCATGACTGATTGGAATAAGGAAGGCACATTGGTCAATCCAAAGGGCATCAGTAAGAATTCGTAGTGGCCTTGGTTTGTTTTGAAGGCTCTTTTCCACATCGCTGCTCTTCACTCTAATTTGATGATAACCCGACTTTAAATCCAACTTAGAAAAAATTGTATCTCCTTTCAATTCATCTAATAACTCCTTTATAATGGGAATAGGGTATCGGTCTGGTATAATTTCCTTGTTTAATGCTCTATAATCCACACAAAATCTCCAACCACCATCTTTCTTCTTAACTAACAAGATTGGACTTGAGTAAGGACTAATGATGAGTCTTATAATCTGAACTTCCAACATTTCTTGCATACCCTTTTAATCTCATTTTTCTGAATGAAGGAGTACATGTAGGGTCTACTATTGATTGGAGACGTGCCTTCTCTCAAAGTTATGGCATGTTCCCTTTGTCTTGCTGGTGGCAATCCCTTGGGTGTCTCAAAGACTTCTTGAAGCTGAGAAAATACCCTCTATATGGCTGTTGAACCCACTGCCTAAGATTGTTGCTTTTGATTTTCAAACAAGGTTGTGAGTTCTAGAAGATATACCTTCCCTTTACTTCTTATGATTCTCTTCATCGTATTCAGAGAAATCTGCCCTCTGCATAAACTAGAAACTCCCAAAGTAGTGACCAGTTATTGTGGATTTTCTAACTCAGAGTGAGTAGCCCCAAGTTAATTCTGGTATCTCCCAGTGTTGTTAACCAAGTATAACCCAACACTACATCAATCTCACCCAGTTTAAACAGCAAAAACTCTTCCACTATCTACACTCCTTGAATTTCTAAGAGAACTCCTAAACACTTCCCTCTTCCATTGAAGACTTGGCCATTTTCCACTCGGACTCCAAAACTCTTAGTCTCAGTCGATGCCAGTCCCAACTCTGGAGCTAACTTTTCAGAGATGAAGTTAGTCATAGTCCTTGAGTCTATTAGAACCACTACTTCCTTATTCCCTATTCTGTCTTTCATCATCATAGATCTTTCAGCCGTCACACCTTCCACGGAATGTAAGGTGACTATCTCCTGTCCAGTCACAAGCTCATTTTCAACCTCTTCCTCAGCTGGATTGTCTACTTCGTTCTCTTCTAACCTTGCTTCTTCATCCAGCTCTAGACACTTCAGTCTCTGTTTGCAGCGGTGGCCCGGGAACCAACGATCTCTACAGTGCATGCAGGGATTGGATTCCTGTTATCTCCAATGCTTGAAGGTTTCTTAGGATCTTCTGCTTTGGAAAAATTCTGATTTTGGGGGCGAAGAAGTTGTGAGTAACCCATTGAAGGGCTAGTTCGTGGCTGAGCTCTCATTTGATAGCTAGAAACTCCATTCTCCTGTGATTCTATGAGCCTCACAACCTCTACTATATCAGCCATGTTCATCGGTCTACATCTCACAACTTGATCTCTGAGACTCCTTTTCAATCTTCTCAGAAACGCCGATTCCAAAACATCATCTGGAACATGTGGAAGCTCTACTGACAACTGCTCAAACCTGTCTCTGTACTCATCAACACTCCCATTCTGAGTAATGCTCAATAAATGGTCAACCGAGGAGCTTCCTCTCCAAGGCTTAAATAGCACCTTAAATTTCTTCTTGAACTCCTTCCAGTTGTTTATCTTCTCATATCCTTGTGAGTATCGCCACCATGTTATAGCAGAACCCGTCAAACAAGACAACGCCCGATCCAGTTTTTCAAACTCAAGAGTCCAATTCATATTAAAACACTTCTTAACTCGAAATAGCCAATCATCAGGGTTGTAACCTTTGAGTAGGGGTAGTTCAGCCCGTTTGGGAAATGGATCTGGTCTCGGTGGAGGTGTCTCAAACCTCAGGGCATTAGAGGCTCCGGTAATAACCCTTCGCCAGTCATTGCCAGCACAAATGGCATCAATCTTTATTGTCGGTTCAGATTTGAGCTCGTCGCCGCTTCAATTGAGGTATGCGGCAAAGGAGGTTCCATTAAGGTGGTGAATCCCATCAAAGTTGTCGATCTTGACTTTATATACACTTGCTTTTAGAAGAGACTGTTGATCGTCTCACGCATCCACATCATCTCCTGGCATACTTCTCGCTGTTATGGCATTTCTTGTGTAAGCGGAGGGTCTTCCGTTTTCTTCTCGAGTTCTGGTGTACCGATTGTAAGGTCATTAGAAGGTAACATTGCTACCTGCTCTCAATGAAAGCACCAAATGTTAGATCAGGAGTAGAGGTGAAGAAGAAGAGGAGATAAGATAAGGGAAGAAAAGAGATTAAGATAGATGACATAAGGGGCCGTAGGAAGAGATAAGGAGAAGAGATAGATTAATGTTGTAATATCATAAGCAAAGGCAACCCTAATAATAGATCTCTCTTTAAATACAACCCAATTTAGGTTTCATAATGTTAAACGACAACACTTGCTTCTTCCTTTCTTCACTTAGCCACTTTTAATGTGACTCTTCTTCTTTTCCCAAACTCTGGCCTTCCTTCCATTCGTTCTTGCTTTCTTCCTCATGAAGGCTATTGGCACTCTTAACCTATCAAAGAACTCTTGTTCTTATCCAATATCAAGATATGTTAATCGTTGATAAGAGTATTATAAAACTGGTGTTTACGTTGTGTAGCTCTCGGTGAGCCATTCTCCATTAGATCCTCTCGTCAAGAGACATCTTGGTCCTTTTATAATATGAATGTTTCTCAACAAAGTCTGTGATGTCCGTTGTTCGTTGCACGTGCTTCTCCATTTCAGATTTTGTTACTTGCACCCGAAGGTAAGGAGGAGTCATCAAAGATCACGACTTCGCACTTGTTTCCTATAACTCTGTTCCTTATCATTGACTTAGTTAGTTACTTATACTTTGTCAAGGTATGTGGGCTTTATGGGCCTTCTTATAACTTATGGATTCAACCACATCTTGGGCTTATGAGTGGGTTGGATTTAGAGCTAAATTCGGGTCCAATAGGTTCTCATGATTTTGGGATACTTATTAATGCCATAGTTGCAAAAGCATCATCTATAGGTTTGAGGTTTCATAGATAGAGAACATAAGCACTGTAAGTTGTGGGAAAAGCAGTCCAGGCAGTTCACATTTACAACAAAGCAGTAGGTAGAAATGATGAAATTAGACTGTGTCTATTACAATTTGTCTTGCAAAACACCATTTATCACCTTTGGATGGAAATAAATATAAAATGACACGAACATTCGTTTACCAAAAACAACAGTAGTGAGCATGATTGACAAATCGGTTAGAGATAAACTCATCTCTATTTGCACTCAAGGAGACCATCGATATGATGCCCTTCTAATGGCTTGGTTTGGGACTGTTAGCTAAAGAAGCTTTGGCTCCTCTTTCCACTTATACACCAATAATGTTATTCTTTTCCCTAGCTAATTTTTTATTATTTTTCTTAGCTAATTCTTTTATTATTTTCAAAGTAGTTAAACCATTTTTTATGTTGCAATAAAGTTAAAAATTACAACCAAAAAGAAAAAGAAACTTAAACTTCTCAAACATAACATCAGCAAAGTAGCATAATAAGTTTTTTTTAATATAGTGTCACTGTATAAAAATTCCATTGAAGTATATTCTATCAGATAGAAAGCAACGGGATATTGAACATTTAATCATTCTTCGTGGCAGTTTTCCATTCCTAATTTCAAAACTTGATAATCTTTAGACATGCAAAATAAATTGAATATTTGTTCGATAAGAGCATATCCAAAATAAGTATTCAGGCGAGATCTCTTCAATGCCTCTTCATGTAAAAAATGTGGATTTAATTGTCGTTCCTGTCCAAATACAGATCTGGAGAAACAGACAAGGGCATTGATGGACCGTGGGAATAACAGCGGAAGTCGATTTTCTCGCCTCAAAAATCTGAAGTTGCCCGATACAGTGGATGCCAAGCATTACTCCGAGCTTAGGTGGAAAGGCTGTTAAGATATGTGCATAAAAGACTGTGACTGCAGTGCATTTGCAGTGATTGTCTATCAAAATGGCACATCATCCTCAAATTGTGTTACTTGGAGCGGAAATCTTATTGACACTCAACATTACGGCACAACGGGTCAAGATTTATACATCAGATTGAATGGTACAGTTATTTCTTAATTTTATACTCTTTCCCTTAATATTTAAAAACTCTTTTCATTATATATTTTGTTTGGTATCAGGAAAGAAAGAAAGCAAAACTCAATTAATACTAGGTTTGAGTCTTAGAATCCCAGGTTTCATCGTCACAATTCTGGTTTTGTCTCTAGTATATATTTGGAAAAGGAAACAAAGGATAACAGCGACTTCTTTATCTGAAATAGAGGCAACGGATGGAACCACTTTCCCAATCGATGTTGAAACCGTTTCACTAATGGACTTTGAAATGGTTTCAAGGGCCACCGAAGACTTCTTAGAGCATAATGAGATTGGACATGGTGGGTTTGGTAAGGTTTACAAGGTAGAATCCTATACACTAACAAAATAGATACAATTGTGTATTATTTTATTTGATAGGGTGTTCATTTCTTATAAATATTTGTGACAGGAACGTTTACCGAACGGACAAGAAATCGCAGTTAAAAAGCTATTGGATATCTCAAAACAAGGAACTGCCGAGTTCGAGAATGAGGTGATGTCAATTGCGAGCCTTCAACACATTAATCTTGTAAGACTCTTTGGGTGCAGCGTTCATGAGAACGAGAGGGTGTTGATATATGAATACTTAGAAAATGGAAACCTGGAACATCATCTTTTTAGTTAGTATTTTGAGTTGTTTTAAGTACATATTTTAAAGTTAACAACAAGCATTTTAGCTCATCCAAATTTTTATGATTGATTTATAGGTGGAGTACAAAGCTCTAGTCAGCTAAATTGGCATAACAGATTCGAAATAATTAAAGGTATTTCTCAAGGACTTGCATATATGCAAGAAGGATCACGTGTTATGATAATACACAGGGATTTGAAACCATCCAACATCCTACTTGATAGAGATACGATTCCCAAAATTTCTGATTTCGGGTTAGCCTGGATTTTTCAAAGGAGCGAGAACAAAACTAACACAACCAAGTCGGCTGGGACTCAGTAAGCATTCATGATTTATGTTATTTGTGATGCATCTTAATAAATCAGCAAATTTATTTAAAATTATGATTTAACTATTATGAAGTGATTATATGCTTGATAGAGATTACAGGAATTTAATCATGAAATTTGTTTAAACTAAATTTGCATAGAACTTGAGGTTAAATTAAATTTTGTGTCATTCGACTTTTCGCATGAAGTCATTTAAACCGGATTTTGCACTAAGATTTTGCAAAGACATGAGTATATTATGGATTTTGTTCATGACAGTTTTATTCAAGATTTTGCAAAAAAAAAACATGATTTTGCACGAATTTTGCGCAGAGCTATTTGAAGTGATATTTTCGAAAATAAAGTTCATAAGGATTTTGAATAGACGTAATTTCGCATGAGTTTTTACACAGAACAGTAATCGTCTAATTCACCAAAATTCAACCAAATCTCTCCAAATTCTTCATCCAATACACCCCTCTTAGTCTTTGACTCCATTGACTTTAACTGACCACAAACAACTACTTAATGTGGAGTGTCCAAACTCACGCTCTTCTCGATGGTTACAATCTCGCCGGTCATCTCGATGGATCTACACCACCTCCGCCGGCCACAGTCACCACCAAAGGCGCTCAGTCCGTTAATCCAGATTACACAATCTGGAAAGGCCAAGACAAGTTAATATACAGCAGCCTTCTCGGTGCCATCTCTCTCACGATCCAACCCATCCTCTCTTGATCAGTCACGGCGGCTGATATTTGGAGAACACTCGCTACGACCTATGCTAAGCCTAGCAGGGGGCACGTGAAACAATTCAAACTTCAACTGAAACAATGGGTGAAAGGTACGAAGACAATTGATGAATATATGCAAGGTTTCACCAACCGTTTTGATCAGCTAGCACTACTTGGGAAGCCGATTGAACATGAAGATCAACTCGAGTACATCTTTGAAGGTCTGCCCGAGGGATACAAGTCCATCGTTGAGAAACTTGAAGGGCGCGATCTTCCTCCATCCTTGACTGAAGTCCATGAAAAATTGTTGAATCAAGAAGCCAAGTTGCTGCTTGTCTTTTCTAGCACTGTTGCTGCACCTGTTTCGGCCAATAATGCTACCACGCGTAACCGCCCGTCTCAGCCTCGTCATCAGCAACGTTCCTCTCAGCCGTGGTGGCAAACCTCTCAACAATCACACTACTCCACTCAGCGACCAGATGATTGCAGTGGCAAAGGTTATCAAGGGAAATGTCAGCTCTGTGGTGTGTTCAGTCATAGTGCTTGCAGATGTTCTCAGCTGTCTGCGCACCAGGCCTTCCCTAATACCAAACCTCTCATACCCTCGTATCCTCCTTGGCAGCCGCGTGCTAACCTCGCCATGGGAGCTCCTCATTCGGACAACGCGTGGCTCATGGACAGTGGTGCGACACATCACATGACAAGTGATCTTCACAACTTGTCTTTGCACCAGCCATATCATGGAGACAATGCGGTCCTCATCGGAGATGGCTCCGGTCTTCCAATAACGCACACGGGTTCACTATCTCTTCCCTTTTCCTCTCGAAACCTTACTTTAACAAATGCTTTGTGTGTTCCCAATATCCATAAGAACCTTATCTCTGTTTATCAGCTTTTTAATGCTAATAAAGTTTCCGTTGAATTCTTCCCTGCCCATTTTCAGGTGAAAGGTCTCAGCTCGGGGGTCCCATTGCTTCAAGAAAAGACTAAAAACGAGTTATACGAGTGGCCGGCCTCCCAAACAACCCTTCAGTCTTTCTTTGTCTCCTTGTCACCCACGTCCTCTCTCGAAGAATGGCATTATCGTCTTGGCCATCCTTCTCTTTTGATTGTCAAAAGCATTGTTTCAAAATTTTCTCTCCCTTGTTCTAAATCCCTTTTACCAAACTCGTTATGCACTGATTGTGCCATCAATAAAAGTCAAAAACTTCCATTTTCTCAAACATCTATCCTTTCCACACGACCTCTAGAATTTGTTTTTGCGGATGTATGGACATCACCCATAATCTCCGTAGATAATTACAAATACTATGTTGTTTTCATTGACCATTTCACTCGTTATAGTTGGTTGTACCCACTTAAAACAAAAGCCCAAGTTCACGAAACCTTTCTCCTTTTCAAAGCTCTTGTCGAGAACCAGTTCAACACAACCATTGGCACTCTTTACTCTGATAACGGGGGCGAGTTTGTTGGGATTCAGCACTTTAGCTCGCCTTCACACACGCCCGAACATAATGGCATATCCGAAAGGAAACACCATCATGTTGTTGAAACCAGACTCTCTCTCCTTACATACACAGGTATGCCTACCACATATTGGACCTATGCCTTTTCCACTGCTGTTTATCTCATTAATCACCTTCCCACTCCCGTTCTAGCCATGGACCCATCATCACACCAAAACGACACCGACTCCACTTCTTCTTCCTCATCGTCCTCTCCATCCTCATCACCTGAACCTGTAACTCCGCCAACCTCTCCAGCCCCGGCTCCGGCCGCTATCCAACCAATTATCCATGAACAGCCACCTCAAAATAACCATCCGATACTAACCCTTGGGAAAAAACAATATTGTCAAAGCCAAAACAAAACTTAACCTTTCCGCGACCTTATCCACTCACATACCCCTTGAACCTAGAACTGTGAAACAAGCGTTACAAGAAGAAAAATGGCGTGGAGCCATGTTTGATGATTTTGGTGCTGTTGCTCGAAACAGAACCTTTGATCACGTCCCTCTTCCTCCCGACAAATATATTGTGGGCTGCAAATGGGTGTTTAAAAATAAGTTCTTGGCTAATGGTTCTCTTGGCAAGTGTAAGGCGCGACTAGTCGCCAAAGGGTTTAACCAACAGCTTGGTCGGGACTATACCGATACATTCAGCCCTGTAATCAAGTCCACGACACTTCGCCTTGTTCTTGATGTCGCTGTCTCTTGCGCTTGGCCCATTCGATAACTCGACATCAACAACGCTTTTCTCCAAGGGACTCTAACGGAAGAGATGTACATGGAACAACCTCCAGACTTTATTGATCAAGATAACCCCACATATGTTTGTCGTCTCAACAAAGCTATCTATGGACTGAAACAGGCACCCCGGGCGTGGTATATGGTACTTAAAAATTATCTTCTCACCATCGGCTTCAAGAACTCATTGGCTGACACATCCCTTTTTGTTCTTAAGCTTGGCGCTGACTACATTTATCTCTTGATTTATGTTGATGACATTCTTGTCACCGAAAGTACTCCCACAGGAATTACAAAAATTCTGGCCCTACTCGCAGATAGGTTCTCTGTCAAAGATCATGAAGATCTCAATTACTTTCTTGGGATTGAAGCTCATAGGACCGACAAAGGCCTCCATCTCTCCCAACGCAAGGACATCCTTGATCTCCTGCATAAATACAACATGATTGATGCAAAACCTGTGAGTACTCCAATGGCTTCCTCGCCGAAGCTCACCATCACGATAGGCACGACTTTTGCTGACCCAACATCCTACCGCCAGCTCATTGGCAGCTTGTAGTATCTTGCCTTCACTCGCCCTGATATCAACTTTGCTGATCTCAGTTCATGCACAAGCTCACCGAAGACCATTGGCAAGCAGCAAAGCGCATCCTCCGTTACCTGTCCGGCACATCTACTCATGGTATTTTCTTCTCCACCAAAAATGATCTAACACTTCATGTTTTCACCGACGCTAATTGGGGTGGTGACTCCGATGATTATCTTTCCACCAATGCCTACATTGTCTACATAGGGAGTCATCCAATCTCATGGACTGCTAAAAAGCAGAAAAGTGTATCCCATTCTTCCACCGAGGCTGAATATAGAGCCGTCGCCAACACCTCCTCTAAAATATGGTAGATTTGTAATATCTTTTCTGAGCTGGGTGTCACATTACCGGCTCCTCCAGTGGTGTATTGCGATAATGTGGGAGCTACGTATTTATGTGCCAATCCCGTCTTTCATTCTCGTATGAAACACATTGCACTTGATTATCACTTTATACGTGGACAGATTCAACATGGGTTGCTACGAGTGGTTCATGTTAACACTAAAGATCAACTTGCCGATGCATTAACCAAACCACTTCCTCGCACTCGGTTTCTGGAGCTACCTGACAAGATTGGAGTGGTCAAAGCCCCTCCATATTGATGGGCATGTTAAGGATACATAAGACAACTATCTTAATTGTCCAATATTGTCTTTCTATTTCTTGTCTATACCTAGAGTTACCTAAAGTTACCTAGAGTCTAGAACAATCTCTGCATCTGTATATATATCTCTGTAAGCCCTTGTTAATAATAAGACAGATCTTCTATATCGTTAATCGTCGTAGGTCCACTAATGAATGAAACTTTTGACCATTTTGAAAAATTAGAGTTTGGACAGTCCATATTTACTATTGTACGAGAGGTCGTGGTTGTCTCATTTATTTATCTTAATAATCTTAAGTTCTGTTAGTTTTAAATGCTAATAAAATTTTGAGTTTTCTGCAAATAAACCATTAATTTTTATTTTTTTTTTGCAAGATTAACCCTCACCTGAATCTTGTGCAAGTAATCTTATCAACGCCAAAGTCATCTGTAATATAGTCCTCCCCTATATCGTCGAGATGACCATGTTATCTGCTGTTAAAAAACTAATGGAATGGTTAAAACAACATCGTTTTGGATTAAAAAAAACTGCACGATCTTTTGTTAATCGCTCGCTGTTTTTCGTCAAGAAACAACATAACTTTCAAAACATCATAAATTAAGTTTAGAATTAAAGAAAATCAGATTGGAGGAAAATTAAAATTAGGGTTCATCATTCATCATCATCATCATCAAATCTCAAAATGTCAAACTCAAACATAGCTTCATGAAATGGAAATCGACGACACCCATCATTAATAATTCAAACAATTTCAATAACTATCAAACAACACCCAAATTGCAAACGAACATCAAAATTGAAGATCCAGATCAACAAGAAGACAAAAGTCCTAAATTTCTGAGCTAAAAACTACAAATTGAGATTCAAAACTGAAGATCCAGATCAGCTTAAACCCAGAAATTAAGATCCATGTTCTCAGGCAACGTCGTTGGTCTCGCTCCGTTCTCTCATCACCTTCCTCACTTGAATGAGTTTTCAAATCAAAAATCTCAGTCTTATTCTTCTACAATCTCCGTTCTCTCCTCACCTTCCTCACTTGAATCCGCTTCCTCACTTGATTCCAACCTCCGTACGAGTTCATCGAGGTGTATAACGTCCGCTTCCTCACTTGATTTTACTGTTAGCATATTAGATTCAAAAAAGAGAATTTTTCAATTTCAGATCTCAATCTCTGCTACATGAAGTTATCCTTTCAGATTCCAATTTCTTTCAAACTTCTAATAAATGTCATAATTTCTGGAGTTGTGCTGCTTTGTATTTCGAGTAGTAATTCTATATGTATTGGCTTTTGCCATTTCTGGAGGATCAATCAAAAAATAACAACTTCTAGACCTGTTTTCCCCTATCTTCGGATCTTCTTCCTTTTGTATCAACTTCTTTATCTCTATATCAAATTCATCTACGAATCCAGGTATCTTCGAGTTGATCTTCTTCCTTTTTGTATCAACTTCTAGACCTGTTTTCCCCTATCTTCGGATCCTTGGTGGATTCCTAGACTGGGAATTTATATCATCTCTAACTCTCTGTCTCATTGGTATCAGAGCCAGTTCGTGTCCTCAAGCCAAGGGTCATGGAAACAAGGCAAGCTACGCTAATCGAACTGACCAAGCAGATGGACGAAATGAAAACCAATCAGACAAAGCAAAACGAATTAGTGGCTGAACTCCGATCTGAAATGGTTTCTCGAACCGATCTGCGTTCTGAAATTGAAGCTGTGATGACAAAATTCATATCTCAGGGTCCTCCACCAAACACTCAGGCTTCAGGATCATCTCTCTCTACGGGCCTGTTAGTAACCCCAGATGCTCGAAGATTACCGGATCCTCCGGATCAACATCAAACGATAACTGAAGATAATAGAGAACATCTTCTTCCAAATGGGTTATCTTCGCGGTTGACAAAGATTGGCTTTCCAAGCTTTGATGGATCTCTACTTCGGGAGTGGATTTCAAGCGCAGAGCAATGGTTCATGCTCGATAACACCCAACCTGAATTTAAGGTACGGATGGCGTCTCTCTACCTTACAGGATGAGCTAGACAGTGGCACCACAATTACATGGCAAATCGATATGGTGTTTTTCCTCTTTGGCCTGAGTATGTCATTGATTTATCTTCTCGATTTGGGAACCTATATGAATATCTTTTGTCGGAGTTAGTGAGTCTTAAACAATCAGATGATTCTGTTGTTGTGTTTTTGGAGAAGTTTGAGTGCGCTTTGACCAAGATAACGTTGTCGGTTCCTCACGCCCTCAGCATCTTTCTAACTAATCTGAATCCTCACTTAGCTCTGCATGTTCGTCAATTTCAGACTCATACTATTTTTGAGGCAGCCAGATTAGCGAAGCTTCATGAGACTTATCTTCTTCATGCAGCAACTAAACAGCCTAAGACTTCTTTCAGTCCTTACCAGAAGATGGGAAATCAAAACTTCAGGAACACTAGCTCAACATATCTTTTGTCTCCTCCGGACAAGGCTAATATCCAGCCAATCAAGCCTAATTTTATTCCAAGAGCTGCTGCAGAGAGTAACACAAAGAAATTTTCTTATGAAGAAATGCAAGAAAGGAAAAATAAGGGCTTGTGTATGTTTTGTGATGAGCCCTTTACCCCGGGACGTCAACTAAAACATAAGAAGGCACGAATTTTTGTGATGGAATGTGATGAGGATGATTTATCCACTGATGATGAAGATGGAACAAAGGTGGTGGTACAAGAAACAACAGAAGACACAGTAAATAAAACACCAACCATTTCCATTAATGCTCTAAATGGTTCTACTTCATACAACTGCATGAGGATACTCGGTCAGTACGAGAAACGGAGGCTGCACATTTTAATAGATCCAAGTAGTACTCATAATGAAACGACCGCACTTTAAATTTTTTTTTTAACACGTGGCTAAACAACGCTAACGCCCATACATTAACATTTAAAACCACTCCACAATAAAATGGAAAACATCATAATTAACGCTCATACGTTAATATTAAACATAAACCATTTAACGTTAAAAATACTACAACCCACAGGTTCACTGTACAGCCGTTTACAAAAACCTTAAAAGTAAAGGTCCTAGGCACCCCCTCTTCACCTCCTCGATTCCACGATCACGTCTTATCCGTACCTACATCCACAACAGTGCTACGTCAACATTTGGAAAACCAAATGCTGAGTGAGATTTTTCATCTCAGACAACAGATTATACCGAACTTACAAGCATAATCAAATAACCATATACAACAAGAAATCAATATCGACAACTATCATTTCTAATATCCTACAGCAATTCACACCAAGAAAAGCTGTACCACAACTTAGTAATAACCAATTTAACAACAATCCATGTTTCTCTATCCACCACAAGCTTAACAAGCACAAGCTAAGCTTATGACCAAAAACCATATAATCTTAGGAAAAATAACTCCACACCAAGTCAAGCCGGAACTCACAATCCAAGCTCGACACAACACCAACAAGCACCCATCTATGGTTATCTATCCACCACAAGCTTAACAACCACAAGCTAAGCTTATGACACCACCACAGAATTTTTCGGAAAAACAATCCCACACCAAGTCAAGCCGGAAACTCACAATCCAAGCTCGACACAACACCAACAAGCACCAATCTATGGTTATCTATCCACCACAAGCTTAACAACCACCAGCTAAGCTTATGACACCACCACAGAATTTTTCGGAAAAACAATCCCACACCAAGTCAAGCCGGAAACTCACAATCCAAGCTTAACAAGGCACAACAACAACATATCCAAGGTTCTCTACCCATTCCAAGCTCAACCCACACAAGGCAAGGCTCATGCCTTCACCACAGAAGCTCACGGAATTTATCATAGCTCCATACAAGTTTATCCAAGTCCCACAGCCTCACACAAGGCTTAGAGACAACCCATGGCCACAAACTCACCTCGGAAGTAGATGGATTCTAGACTTAGATGGAACTCAAGCTTCAGAATATTTCTCCTCCTTCTCTACACCACAACGCCAAACTCTAGCTTCAGTATCACACTTCCCTCAAGCTTCCAAGCTTCTCCACAAGCTTTCTAGCCTTTTCTCTCAAGAACTAAGCTCCACAAAAATTTTCTCTCTTCTCTTCCTCTTCCTTCTCTTCACGTTTCTTTTCTCTTCCACACACAAGCTGCTCCCTCTCTCAGCTTTTGTCTCACGCTCAAGGAGCAGAGGAAGAGAAGTCAATTTAAAATTTTCTTCCTTTTTACAAAAAAAAAAACCCTAACTTTCATTTCGATTTTATGACACCCCAAAGAAATCTAAATTAGCTATTTCAACCCCATAACTAATTTTTCGAGATTTGTAGAAGGTTCATAAACTAGAAAGAATTCCCAATTAATTCAATTAATTAAAAATAATTAATTTTTCTGGGAATACGGGCGTTACACATAATTTCTTGGATTGGGGTAAAGCTAAGGAACTAGGATGTCGGCTAGAGCCAATCAAACCTATGCCCGTAGCCACTGCTTGGGGAGATCGGTTTGTCACTAGCTACATGTGTAAAGATTTCACATGGAAATGCAGGGATATACTCTTAGCACCGAGATTAGAACTTTGCCTTTGGATTGTTGTGATTTAGTGCTTGGCGTCCAGTTGTTATCCACACTTGGTCCAATTCTGTGGGATTTTCTGAATCTAAGAATGGAGTTTAAGTTCCAGGGACTGCGGCATGTTCTGCGTGGGGTTACTAAATCTGGTTGTAAGTTAATCAAAGGAGACAGCCTTAACAAATTGTTGTTACAAGAGCCACAAATTGCCATGCTTCACATCCGAGAAGTCGATGTTGATATGGAGCAGAGTATCACTCTAAATCCAGAAAGTATGTTCTCACATATCAATGTCGCTGATCCAAAGACGCAAAGTACAGCCGCTCTACAACCATTACTAGAGAAGTTTTCTGACATATTTGCTGATCTAGAGGGGTTGCCCCCATTTAGAGAGGGCTTCGATCACAAGATCCCACTTGAGTCCGGCGCTAATCCGGTGAACCAACGACCCTACAGGTACTCCTCTCTACAAAAAGATGTTATTGATAAGATGGTGAATGAGATGCTGGACCATGGAATTATTCAATATAGTTCAAGTCCATATGCTTCACCGATTGTTCTTGTCAAGAAAAAAGATGGGAGCTGGCGGTTGTGTGTAGATTACAGGGGCCTCAACAAGCAGACAATAAAAGACAAATATCCAATACCACTCCTTGAAGATTTGTTGGATGAGCTGGGCGGTTCAAGATATTTCTATAAGCTTGATTTGAGAGCAGGTTTTCATCAATTAAGAATGTCACCTGAAGATGTGTACAAGACAGCGTTCTAAACCCATGTTGGTCACTATGAGTACCTTGTTATGTCATTTGGTTTGACGAATGCGCCATATACTTTTCAGGGTTTGATGAATCATGTCTTTCAAGCTATCTCAAGGAAGTTTTTGCTGGTCTTCTTTGATGACATATTGGTCGACAGTCCTAGTTGGGAAGATCATCTAAATCATTTAGAAGAGGTTTTTTCTATTCTACGTCAACAGCAGCTCTACCTCAAATCCTCTAAATGTGTGTTTGGCGCTACGGTTATCGAATATTTGGGTCATTTTATCTCGGAGGATGGAGTAAGTACTGATCCTAAAAAGATTCTGAGTGTGGAACAGTGGCCAATACCGGTTAATTAGAAACAACTCAGGAGTTTCTTAGGCTTAGCTAACTACTATAGAAGGTTTATACAAGGCTACAGCATCATTGCTCGTCCTTTGACTAACTTGCTGAAGAAGGAGGGGTTTTTATGGAGTGATGATGCCGCATAAGCATTTACTGCTCTAAAAATGGCACTCACATCTGCTCCAGTCTTAGTGCTGCCAAATTTTGAGAAGACCTTTGTTGTGGAGACAGACGCATCCAGTACAGGAATTGGCGCGGTGTTAATGCAGGATAATCATCCTATTTGCTTCATCAGCAGAGCTTTGGGTCCCCGACACCAGTCCTTGTCCGTTTATGAGAAAGAATTGCTCGCTGTGGTTCATGCCGTACAGACATTGAATGCTTACCTTGTTCACAGGTCATTTCTAATCAAGACAGACCAGAAAAGCTTGAAGTTTCTAACTGAACAAAAAGTCACCACTCCTTTTCAACATATGTGGCTTTCCAAGCTCATGGGGTACACCTATGACATTCAATACAAGCAAGGCAAGAAGAATTATGTTGCCGATCCTTTGTCACGAGTTTTCGGTTCGGAATTGCTTCATCTTACTCTTTCTCAGGCCCACCAAGGCTTTTATGACTCTTTGCAGCTCTTGTGGCGCACGGACCAACACTTACAGAAAATAATTTCTGAGATTGAAGTTGATCCTACTTCACACCCAGCCTTTACACTTACCAATGGAGAACTCAGAAGAAAAGGGAAATTGGTGGTTGGTAATGATTTTGCAGTAAAGATGCATATCTTTAAATGGCTACATGATTCTGTAATCGGCGGGCATTCGGGTCATGATGCCACACTTCATCGGGTAAAATCTCTTTTCTATTGGCCAAGGATGAGTACCGAAGTGCAAAATTATGTTCGGAACTGTTCTATTTGCCAGAAGAATAAGTACGATCTCGCAGCCAAGCCGGGACTCCTACAGCCTCTCCCAATCCCCACGGGTGTTTGGGAATCGATAAGTATGGATTTTATCAAGGGTCATCCTCCATCTCATGGTAAACATTGCATTCTGGTTATTGTTGACAGATTAAGCAAAAGTGCACATTTTCTGGCCCTTTCCCATCCTTACACAGCTCTCGATGTGGCATAACTCTACATGGACCAAGTGTTCAAGTTACATGGAATGCCAAAAGATATTGTCAGTGATCGAGACCCTACATTCTTGAGTGAAGTTTGGAAGGAGCTATTCCGCGTACACGGAGTCGATCTCAAGTACTCAACTACCTATCATCCCCAAACCGACGGACAAACAGAGGTGACTAATAAAACTCTTGAGACTTATCTTCGGTGTATGACTTCTGAGGCACCACATACTTGGAGCAAATGGTTGCCCCTTGCCGAATGGTGGTACAACACTACATTTCATTCTGCTATCAAGAGTACTCCTTTTGAGATCGTTTATGGCCAGCCACCTCCTATGCATTTGCCTTACCTTCCTGGTGAGAGCTCCTCCGTGGCTGTGGACCGAAACTTACAGAAACGTGAAGAACTGATTGACATGCTCAAGTTTCATCTACTCAGGGCTCAGAAATAGGATGAAACAACAAGCTGATTCTCGTCGCTCTTTCAGAGAATTTAAAATTGGTGACTATGTTTATCTAAAGTTACAACCTTACCGCCAACACTCCATGAAAAACAAAAAGGTACCTCATAAGCTTTCTCCTCGCTTTTATGGTCCTTTCTGTGTTCTAGAACGTGTGGGAGCTGTCGCTTACAAGCTGGAGCTACCTTCAACGGCTGCCATCCATGGTGTTTTTCACGTCAGCCAGCTTAAGTTCTGTCCTAATCCTCCTTTCACTGCACCTGTCCTACCGCAATTTTGGCTTGATCTCGGTACAGCAAAAGAACCAGAAGCAATCTTGGAGAAGAAAATGGTGAAGCATCGCAATTCTGCTGTGACTAAGGTTCTTATCCAATGGAAAGGTGCTCCTCGCGAGCAGGCCACGTGGGAGTTTTACAGGGATTTCACAGCAAAATATCCTAATTTTCATCCTTGAGGCCAAGGATGTTCTCGAAGAGGGAAGTATTGCTACAGGAAGATATCCTTTCAGATTCCAATTTCTTTCAAACTTCTAATAAATGTCATAATTGTTGGATTTGTGCTGCTTTGTATTCCGAGTAGTAATTCTATATGTATTGGCTTTTGCCATTTCTGGAGGATCAATCAAAAAATAACAATTATCTTATCTCTCTTTATCTCTATATCAAATTCATCTACGAATCCAGGTATCTTCGAGTTGATCTTCTTCCTTTTTGTATCAACTTCTAGACCTGCTTTCCCCTATCTTCGGATCCTTGGTGGATTCCTAGACTGGGAATTTATATCATCTCTAACTCTCTGTCTCAATCTCTTCCGAGGATGATCGAACCTTTATTCACAAGCCAAACTCTAATCGAATTCTCCCTAATTAAACGATAAAAATCAATCATTTACTGAAAACCCCAGAAATTGCGTATGGTTGATGAAGAGGATCTGAAGAAGCTTCACATAAGAGAAATTAGAAATGATGGGTTTTGCAGTATCAGACGAATTGCTTGGAACTGTTGCTCCGATTGTGGTATATCGGTTGTATTCTGGGATTTACGTTGCGCTTTCATCTTTAGAGAGTTACAGATTACATTCAAAGGTTGAAGAAGAAGAGAAGAATCTTGTTTCGAAATGGTCTGTTGTCAAAGGTGTTATTCTTCAACAGTTCAAGTTGTTGTCACAATCCTTTTGTTTACGGTAAAAAAAATTTCCATTTTTGAGTTTTTTGTTTGTGAAATCTAAACTTTTTAAAGTTGTTAATCTTTAGTGGACTTAGTATATATTGAAATTGATTGAATTATTAATGTTGGGTGTCGTCAATTTCCATTTCATGAAGCTATGTTTGATTTGAACATTTTCAATTTCGATGATGATGATGAATGATGAACCCTAATTTTAATTTTCCCCCAGTCTGATTTTCTTCAATTCTAAACTTAATTTATGATGTTTTGAAAGTTATGTTGTTTTCTTGAAGAAAAACAATGAGTGATTAACAAAACATCGTGCAGTTTTTTTAATCTAAAATGACGTCGTTTTCGTTAGTTTTTTAACAGCAGATAACATGGCCACGTTGACGATATAAGTGATGGCTATATTGCGGGTGACTTTAGAGTTGATAGGATTGACTTGCACAAGATTCGGATGAGGGTTAATCTTGCAAAAAAATAAAGATTGATGGTTTATTTGCAGAAAAGCCTAAAAGTTTGGTAGTAAGCCTCATGAGTTTTACACCAAAGACTTTTTTTTGTTAATAGCTTCGAACTTCATTGCATGGTTGGCGATTAAAGACGGACTTACTACTGGTGCGAGAACTCGTGTGTGGGGGCAGCCACAGTCATGTCTGTTTTGCGGTGACCCAGATAAACCACGAGACTATCTTTTTTTAGCTAGTCCCTACACTATTACGGTATGGTACGAGCTCACTCACAAGCTTCTAGGTCGCAAAAAAAAACCCTAACTGGAGAAAGACACTTGGATGTCTTAGCTCAGCCCAGTTTAACCCTTTCGAATGGTGTTCCAAGCATATATCTACCATATATGGAGAAAACGAAATGGTCACCCCGCAAACCACCTGATCAAGCAATAGTAAAGATTGTTCATGATGGAATCCTCTCATTTCGATACAAAGAGGACAGCAAGTATGGGGTCTTTTTATTCGTTGGACCTTAATTTCTGCAGGAAACAATTAATGTAAGTTTAGGAGTATATTTTTACATTAAGAAGGTAGATATCCTCTTCCCCTGTTTTGCCTGTACACACTCTGTAATAAACAGAGCTCTTCGTCTCAATAGCATACATGATTACATATACTCAAATAAGTTACAAATGATCTATTTGAAACTCGTATTGATCGTTGGGTATTAGAGACTGTGTTTTGCATACTGATTGATTGTTGCATTAGAGTGAGAAAAGTAGACATGGCCCTGAAACTAACCTACAAAATGCTGCTATGCTTAGCCTATTCATAAGCAAATATTGCTCTGATGGCTATTTTGATAAAGGTTGGGAATTACTTATGGGGATGAAACACTACCGCAAAAGACCTGATACTGTGGCATTTACAGTTTTCGTTAATAACTTATGGTTTCTAAATGAAGCAACCGCAGTATTGTTTAAACTCACACTCTTTGGTCTCTCGGAGGATTCTGTATCCGTCAGTTGTATTGTTGACGGGTTTTGTAAGGTAGGAAAACCAGAGGAAGCCATTAAGCTCATTCATTCTTTTCGTCCTGATTGTGTATGTTATACTAGTATGATTGAATGATTTGGAAGCATAGGCGATTCAGGATCTGTGTTTTGGAATATGAAAACTTAGGGTTTGAATCCGGATGTTGTAACGTATAACAATCTGATGTATGGTTATGAGAAGACGCATGAGCTGAATAAAGTTTTTGAGCTTATTGATGTTTCAATCTACAATATTTTGATACATAGCATGGTAATTAGAGGACCTCTCCAAAATCCACTTCAGGTTTGTTCGTTATTGCTATATATTCTGATACATACTAAGTCAAATCTCCAGAACACATCTTATACATACAAAGAGTTTAGTTCGTTATTGTTCATTTAGTACACAGTTTTGAAACTTAAAAAACTTAATTAATCACCATCGCCGGTGATCTCCACGACTCTCACGTTACGATTCCCCTCAATCTCTGGCAGCGGTGGCGGCGTTGAAGAAGAACCAACTTTGGCTATGAACACAACTAGAAACCCATCCTCCATCCACGCCGTTACCTGATCAGTTAAAGCGTTGTTAGGAAGCTTGAATCTGCTCATAAACTTATTGTCGCCACTACAGATCTGGAGAAATCCTTCGTTGTCTACGAACACGATCGCTTCGTCCTGAGTCACTCCCGGAAGATACGCTTTGAAAACGTGAGCCGTTGAAGTCTCTGTCCAATTAAGCTGCGTCTCGACGGTGGATGAAGAAAATGATGGGAAAATTTCTCGAGAAAGTGAGGGAAAGTGGGGAGAAAGGAAGAGAGATGGTGACGGAAAATCAAGAAAGGTGTTCATGAGTTCAAATGGTTCCCAGATTCTGTCGCTGGTAGATAATCTCCGGCGATCGTTGATCGGAACTATCGACATCTTCTTCTTCTCTACTCTAGAAAGTAAATGAAGCTGAGCTATGAATCTTTATCTTACTCCAGAGAAGTTCTAGAATTTTCTTGAGATAGTGACTGCTGCGATGAAACAGAGTAAGTAGGCCTATAACTGAAGTAGAAAGCCCAATGGACTTTTCACAAAAGGCCTTTTTCTTTCTCTTCTTATTTCCGGAATATGACAATGTTTTTTTTTTCTCAATTGTGTTAAACTAATTGTGTAATATCAAACTGTTTATTTGTTTCGCCAGTCGATTAATATGGAAAAAATACACATGGTGAGAATCCAAGTGTGATCACATGGATTTGTTAATTATATAATTTTATACGATTATATTTAAATTTATGATTCACGTTCGATGTTTTGTTAATTTACGATAATTTTATTGATATTTATACATTCATGTACTACATAGATTTATCATAAATAATTATATAATATAAATATTATAATAACTAAAATGAAAAAATAACTTAAACCATTTGATTTTGTACTTTAACCATTTAGCAAAATAAGATCCTTTTAAAGCTATACATTTTTTTTTTAATTTGATATGTAGTTGGAAGAGAAGTTCTCTCGAATGACACTAAATCATGTTTTTTGGTCAAAAATAGCACTAATCTTCATTTGTTCCTTAAATATCATTTATTAAAAGGGAGAAGACAAATCTACCCCTGTTATAAAATATCTCTATTTTGAATTCAATCTCAAATCTCAAATCTCAAATCGGATGAGAGATTATGTCGTCGACGAAATAATTGCGAGGGCGATAATAAAAATCCAACGGCGACGACGACAATAGAACTCTGGACGGATTCAAAATTTCTTGTGAAATTGACGACGGTGACTGATATTGAACATCGATTTACTTGTGAAATCAACACCGATGACTGAAATCGATGAGGAAAATTGATCGATTTGATATCTGATTAGGCAATTTAATTATCTATTCTCCAATTGTGTGATTTCGAAAGTAGTTGAGAACTTAAAATTTTGGTATGTGTTAATTTGAAATTAGAGAGCTTTAGTTGGAAATGATTCTCTTTAGATTAAGATTTTTTTGTTTTCTTGGATGTTATCAATGATGTTTACCATTCAATAATCTATGTTTCGTATCAATGATGACTATTGTTTCTTTTTGTTGAAGACTGAAATGGAAAACGTATGATTCAATAATTATGATCATTTGTTTGGTTAAGTTTGTTTTGTTTTGATTTCAACAATGTAGCTTTTTATATCTTCAGTTTTACTTATATCTTATTGTTTTTGTTTTCCATTGTTTAGGAGTTTGATCAAGAGAGAAGCTACATTAGTGAAATTGTGTTTCTTTGATTCTCCCGATGAGTCTTCCAACCTTAGTATTTTCACATGATAAACATGTTAGGAAGCATGTCATTGGTTTAGGAATCATGTCATTCATTGATTTCCACAATGTAACTTTTCTTCTTTTGAGTTTTACTTTTAACTTGAGCTTTTAATTTCCATTCTATAAGAGCTTTGTCAAAAGAGATACTACATAAGTCAAGTCTACGGTGAGTCTTTTGACCAAAGATTCTCAGTATTATAAGATTTATGTACTATTTGGTCTGTTAATATCATAAGATATCAATTCTCTCAAAACAAATTCGGGCTTGATGAACTTTGATATGATGAACTCTGAACTTGGATTTTGGCTGAGCATGACACATATTAAACATGTTTAGGAAGCTTGATATTCTTTTAGGAATCATGTCATTGGTTTAGGAACACCTTCATAATACTTTACATGTTAGGATACTTATGGTCTGTTATGATGTATCTGATGAAGTTTTTCTTTAACAGATGATTAACCTTTATTGTGTATTTGGAGAGTGGAAGTCAAGCAGAAATAATCAGTGGAAACTTTTAGTTGATTCTCAGAAAGGAGCATCATTATTTGAGATTGATAATGTCTCTGTATTTTACCTAATTTTAGCATGCATTTCTCATCATTTAGATATAGTTTCATTACTTGTTTCACCCCATATACTGTCATTTTCACTCATTTAGCATTCATACTAGGTTTTTCATTATATTTTCATACATATAGCATTTTAGAGTTGTTATCAGGGCAAAAGGATACCTTTGGAGATTTTCTGGAGTTGAGAAAGAATGGTGTGGAGAACTCGATGAAGACTACTTGATCTAGCATGCAGAGTCCCCAACTCGGGGTAGAAACCGAGTCCTATGCCAAGACACAACCTTTGGAGGATCACCACTCGACTAGAAGACTCGACTTGATGACCGAGTCCACCACTCGACTTCATGGCCGAGTTGAAGGCTGAGATTCCTAGTTTGAAGATTTCATCAACTCGGCCTCTATTACTCGATCTACAGACCGAGCCCTACCACCATCCTAATCAGACTTAGTTGTTTTGTCTTTTTGTGTGTTTAGGGCTTCCTTTAAAAGCCCTTTCTGTCAAAAACCCTAATGATCTTTGGTTTTTAGTTTGTGTTTTTATATCTGTAAACTCTTTGATTTTATATTCTAGATATACTCTTTTCCTTTAGCTTTTTGCATTTAATTTGTTCACAATCCTTTTAATCTTATCATCCTGAATCTGATTATGCAATTTATTTCATTTTCTTGGTTTGAGGATTTTAGGATAATTTCTGAGTACTTAACTAGGGTTCTTGAGGATGGATTAGATCTATTTAGGAATCTTAATCTTCTTAGATGTTTAAGACTATAATTGAATAGATCCCTTCTGGATTATGATTTTGTAATGCTATTCCTTGCCTACCCCTTGGAATTAGATCTCGGGCATTTTACACCCGGAAGGTGTTTGATGAAATGTCTGATCTATTAATGCCAGAGATTTATGACTTTTCACCAAGAGATTGGTAGTTTTAGTTGTATTTTGACACTGATAAACTGTTTTTAATGCTTGCTTATGCTATGTTTCATTGATACATGCTCTCTGTCTTATTTAATAGGTGTTAAGATTAGGAAATGACATAGGTTTGTTGGTGTCTGTCACAAAAGTGGATTCACATTTTTATGATGTTCATCGTCTAGGGATAGCTTCTGTGAAGTTGATTAGGCATCTAGAGAGATTAGGAAGAATCACAGATCAATGAACCCATTCCTCATGACCTTTCTTCGTATTGATTGATATTCTGCTTCTGCTTTGTTTGATTTCTCATTTTGCTTTATTTCCATTTCTTGTTGCAACTTAGACTTGTTAGGTTATTGAAAAACTATCATTTTGGCTTCAATTAAGTGCATTTGATCACATCCTGATTGCATAACAACACACTCATTTGGATTGACACCTCATCTGCTGCAATGACATGATAGCCTTGAGGAATTGAACCTGAGATAGAAAAATCTTATTATCAATTGATGAGGATGTCAAATTCAAGGATTTATTAGATAGGATCATTCAAGACTTTGAAATTGAAGATAGAGAAGTTAGACTTAGGTATGAACTTCCACTGAGTATGTAAGTGTTCATAAAGGATTCTCCGCCTGTATTTTTACGTAATGATCGTTAAGTTAGATTTTTTATCATCAAGATTAAAGAAGATCCAGAATCGATTCGTCTGTGTGTAACTGTAAGAATTTCTTCCTAAAAATTATTTTAAACATTCTTTTCATTCTTTTCATTTGTTTATTATCTTTACTAAAATGTGTTCTTTTCATTTGTCTTATTCTTTAATTTACAATATTTTGTGGTTGTTATTCAGGTGTGTGACAAAGACAAGCTTGTTTCTCATGAGAATGTATGTAGTAAGAACGAATCAGTCCCCTTAATTGTATAATATTCAAGGGTGGAACACATTCTATCCATACATCAAAGTGTAACACATTCTAGGCCCAAAGACCACATCAATTAACTGGCAATGCCTCTCATAGAGTTTTTCTGTATGATTTAGGGTAGGCTTCTTCAATCTATTATACTACTTCTTAAACCTTGATATTAAACATTTTCCTGTTGATTTTTGATCCAGTTGTTGGAAGACGAAAACATTCCAGCCATGCATCAAAGTGGAACATATCGAAGTGGAGACCACAAAAATTAACTGGTAATACTTCTCATATATTTTTTCTGTAAGATTTAGGATAGGCTTCCTAAATCTGTTATAATACTTCTTAAACCTTGATATTAAACATTTTCCTGTGTTGATTTTTGATCCAGTTGTTAGAAGAGGAAAACATTCCAGCCATGCATCAAAGTGGAACACATTATATGCCTGGAGACCACATAAATCAACTGGTAATACTTCTCATATATTTCTTTGTATGATTTAGGATAGGCTTCCTAAATCTATTATACTACTTCTTAAACCCTGATATTAAACATTTTCCTATGTTGATTTTTGATCCAGTTGTTGGAAGAGAAAAATATTCTAGCCATGCATCAAAGTATAACAGATCAAAGTGGACACCACATAAATCATCTGGTAATGCTTTTCATATAGTTTTTCTGTATGATTTAGGATAGACTTCCTAAATATATTACACTAGTTCTTATACCTTTGTTTTAATCCTCTTTTTATTTAATTTTGTTGATGCAGTTGTTCGAAGTGGATCAGAGATGTACTGTAAGTGACACAAGCTCATTCATGACTGATAAAGGAGATTATTCAAGTCTATTGCATCCTATTCTAGATCTTCCACCAGTTCGTATAGGTCAATCTTATTCCACTGGTGCGTCTAATGATATATATGTGAAAAAACAGTTCAATAACAAGAAATAGATGATGGATAGGCTGAGGAAATGGGCATTAGAGCAAAATTTGAGTTTCAGTCTCTGTGGTCGAATACAACGAGAGTGATATTAGGTTGTGTTGATGATAAATGCACATGGAGCCTGCTTGCAATAGTTGTACCTTATTCATAATTTTTTGTGGTAAAGAAGTTTGTGGATCAGCCACTACAGGAAAATCGCTCATTTATAGCGGCCGAAAAACGCTATGTGTCTATATCGCAGCGTATTTAAAAACGCTATATCTGCGGCTGCGATAATAGGTTAGCGAGCTTTCGTAACGGTTTTACGTTATGCTATGTAAGTTATTTTTACAATAGCGTTTTAGTATATGCAATTGTATTTTATGCAATAGCATTTTTTTGTGTTATTCTTTTGTTATTTAACGTCATAATTGATATCTATATTGTAGCATTGATCTGTTATCCATTTTTTGCAATGAGGACCTGTGTAATACAATTTCTTGGACCAACAAATATTAATAAATCAGAAGATGTTTTATTAAAACCAAAGTACATGTTCAAACACAAACACAACACCACTTGTTCAAAGTACACAAGTTTGTCGTTTGGCCAAGCAACTATACTGCCCAAAGCATCAGCAATGATTTTAAGTTCTGAATTTGTTCTCCAAAGTGGTGCATCTTCAATAGTAGGAACATCAACCCATACCTTGCTTGCATTGGGACCCAAGGGGATATGATGAACTACATCTTCTGGATTTGTTGAGAAAACTCGACCTTCTACAACCATTTTCCTAGATCCTTTGCAATCTATGAGGATGCATTTCCTTTTCTCATTGTTGCTGGTTTTGGAGCTGTTACTAAAACTCTACATAGAAAATTCCAGACCATTCATCACAAATAAATTCCAACAACAAATCATTCAGTTACAGCATAAAATTTATCAGTTTCAACATTTTAAGGCTAAGAAGGTTTAGAGTCTTACCCCAGGTGATCTACTTTTTAATATCCCAGGTGATGCTTCTATATTAGCCAAGCAATGTTCTCACCAAGTGCATCACCAATCACCAGCATTTCCTCAATCAATGACTAAGACCCCTTCACAATCAGCCCTAACACAGAAACTCTCATCATCAGAAGATTCATTCCCCAAATCATCATTGTCTTCGATGGGTAATGGTGCAGTAACAAACTCCTCAACTGTCTCTAACTCATGATACCCTCTTGGTGGTGCCCTCATAACAACCAACCAAGGTGATGAATCATCTTCTCTGGAGTAAAACACCTGTTTTGCTTGAGAAGGCATAATGTATGGATCTTGGAGGAATGCTGTTTGGTTTAAGGTGAAGTTCACAAGTGTAAAACCATCTTCTTCCTTCAGACCATTCCCTTTGTTGGCCCACTTACACTTGAATAATGGAACCTGAAACATATGGTAGTCTAATACTATTATCTCTTGTATCACTCCAAAGTAAGAAACTACGTCTGCCACTTGATTAGTATTTTTTGCACTTGATATACACATAGTTAGTGCTTCATATGCTACTCCACTGTTTTGAGTCTTCCTCTTTAAGTCTTCGGTGTGAAATCGATGTCTATTGATTATAAGACCCTTATACGTCTGAGCAATATGTCTTGGACCATATGCTAACCATCTCAGCTTTGTCGAATGTTCCTTTGGTTTAGTAGGGATCTGATGAAAACAAAAAACAAGATTCAGAAAGTGTGTTAATATCAATATTATTGAGTAACGGAGAAAGAGATATATCTGCAACTTTGTTTATACCTTTTCTTTTAGCCACTGTGAAAACCGTTCCCCATGTAGCCTCCATAAAAGAGTTTGATTTCTTCTGTAGCAAACATCCTTATCTTGCAAATCTTGAAGATGCAAACTAATTTAAAAATTGAAAGAATAAATATTCAGATAGTGAAAGTAATAAACAATCTTAATTGAAATAACAATTAATAAATAACAATCACAACTTACTCAACATATGGATTTACAACTGCCATATTCATTAACACATATCTGTGAGCAATGTCACGCTCTTTATCAGATAGTGTAACTTCTTTAGCCTTATGAATTGGACGACCTTCAAGTAAATGCTCATATAAATCAACATCTTCATTACGTTTTGCAGACTCTAGAACAGGTACTGATGTCGACAGAAACTCCAAGCAAAAAGCAATACTTTCAGCTGCCAAGTAGCCCTCTGCCATATATGCTTCTGGCCTTGCATAATTCTTAACATACGACTTTAGTGTTTATATGTACCTAAGTGTCAGTCAGACAATAAAATCGTAATATATTTGGTTACATTAAATATAATACCAAAATAGAAAAACCAAAAAAAACTACGTACCTTTCAAATGGATACATCCATCTAAAGTGTACCGGCCCACCTAGACGACACTCTCGTGCTAGATGTATAGGGAGATGGAACATTATATCAAAAAGAGATGGAGGAAAAAACCTCTCCATTTGGCACATCGTCTCAACAAGCTCAGACTCCAGTGTTATAAGCTTCTTGGGGTCAATTACACGCTGACATAATCTACTGAAGAAGTTGCATAACCTACTAATTGCAGTCCTTGGTCCTTTTGGCAGCAACCCTCTCAATGCAACATGTAACAAGTTTTGGAGCAGAACATGATGATCATGAGACTTTAAACCACCAATCAAAGGAAGATCAAGTGAGACACAATTGGCGATATTCGCACAATACCCATCTGGTCCTCTGAATTTAGATAGCCTCTTGCAAAATCTCTTCTTCTCTTCCTTGGTCAGCCAATAAGCAGCTGGAGGTAAGTACATTTTTTTCCCACGTAGCTCAGTGTGTAAGTTTCTTCTAATCCCTATATCTTCCAAATCTTGTCGTGCTTTAACTCCATCTTTAGACTTAGCATTGTGCATCAAAATGGAAAGAATGGCGTCAGACACATTCTTTTCCACATGCATTACATCTATGTTGTGACGCACCGGCATATCCTAACCCATAAAACAAAAAAGAGAAAAATGTTTAGAAAATGATAAACAGTTTAAAGTAACTTTATAAATACCTATATAGACAGAATACTAAACTTCCAGTAAGGTAAATCAAATAAAATAGACCTTTTTTCCATCTCCATTGGTCAGTTTCTTCTTCATACTCTTCAAGGGTGAGCTCCTCATCTTCAACCAAACCTGATCTTTTCCTTTTGCTTTTTTTCTCCAAAGGTTTTCCAAATTCATTCTTAAAATCCTTTAGTGCCTCAAATATCTCAGCTCCTGTTTGGATTCTATTAGCAGTACCTTCCTCCACAGTGTTGTCAAACCAAACTCTCCGGTGTCGGTAAGGATGCCCAGGCCTGAGTCGTTTCCTATTGCCCAAATAGACGTGCTTTCGACTGAACTTCAACCACTTATATGGTGTATCCTTTCCACATACATTACATGCTTGTTTCCCTTTTACTTTGCATCCAGCCAAGGTCCCCAAACCTGAATAGTCGCTGATACTCCACAACAGTATAGCTCTAAGTGTGAAATTCTCCTGGGATAATGAGTCATATATATGGATACCTTCATTCCACAAATCAATAAGATCATCAATCAAAGGAGCAAGATAAACATCGATGTTATTACTGGGTGCAGTTGGTCCAGGAATCAGAAGGGTTACCATTATGTTCTCTGACTTCATACACATAGTTGGAGGCATGTTGTAGTTGACTAACATCACTGGCCATGTGCTATACTTTGTGTTCTGGATAGAAAAGGGATTCATCCCATCTGTAGATATACCAAGCCGAAGGATTCTCGGGTCAGCTGCGAATTGTGGCCATTTAGCATTGACCTGCGTCCAAGTCAATGAGTCCACCGGGTGTCTCATTGTTCCATCTTCATAAGCATTACTGAAATGCCATTGCAAATTCTTAGACATTATCTTCGATCTAAACATCCTCTGGAATCTGTCTTTGATCAGGAAATACCTTAGAACCTTTGCTGGAATCCCATTCTTTGTCTCACCAGAATGTTTATGAACTTCCCATCTTGAAGCACCACATCTTGGGCAGCTACTCATCTCCTCATACTGCTTCCGGTACAAAATACAGTCATTCTTACAAGCATGAATAACCTCATAACCAAAACCAAAGACCTTCAAGAATTTCTTTATCTTAGCTGTGGATTTTGGAAGCATATTACCTTCAGGAAGCATGTCATGGACCATAGTCAAAATCTGATCAAAGAAATTCTCTGAAATTCCACTCTTAACTTTAATGCGGTATAGACCCTTAATTGCTGCAACTTTGGTGTAGTTTGGGCAGCTCGAGTAAAGGGGAGTTTCTGCATCCTCTAATTTCTTCTTAAACTCAGATTCTTCTTCAAATACTTCAGGCGGTTCTCCATTCTTATTCGAGAACTGTGTATTGTCTTCATTGTCAAAGAAAGCATATCTAAACAACTCATAGGCTTCTAAGTCACCACGTTGCTCATCAACTGTCTTCTCACTGCTTATATCTCCATGAATACTCCAGCAAGCACTCCTTTTATACTTTTGATCCATACCACGAATAACCAAATGATCCAAGGCTGTGTTTATATCTTGATGATTAACATTCCGACAATCCATACAAATGCAGAACATCTGCAGAGGATTACCCAACGTCTTTGCTAATGCAAACACAAAAGCACGTGCACCTTCCTCATACTCAACGCTTGCCCTGTCATTTACCAAAAGATTCAAATTTCGATTAGCATTAGATTCTAAGTTGTGTGCAAGATTTTAACAAAATTAAAAATACAAGTCCATACCTCGGAAGCCAAACCCATGACTTGTCCATTTTACAACACCGCAACAGCTCCCACACCAAAGTGAAATCAAAGAACAGTGAAATCAGACCCAGAAATAGTGAAACAAACGAAATCGATGACCTAAATCGAAACCACTAATTGAAGCGATGACCTTCTGAAATTATCCCCAAATTGAAATGAAAACCCTAAAATTTCCCAAACCCTTTTCTCAAAGATGTTTGTAAACCAGCGATAATAGTTTCTAAACCCTAAATATCTATGACATCGAGCAGCAAGAACCAAATTAAAGCTAACCTTGAATCGAAAAGTTTTGCTTCTGACAAATCGAGGTTGATTAGGAGGCGGACAGCTTTGGAAATCGATGTGCACGATAGCAGGAGGAGAGTGAGAATAGAAGAAAAGCTTGAGAAATCAAAGAAGATGCAAAATCTGAAAGTGAAACTAGCGGAAGAGTGAAAGGAGATGAATTTCTCTGAGTGAGATGAGAGGGAATGAGAATGGAGGGATTCTGAAAATTTCACTAAGTGTTAAGCGGGGCAAATAAGTTTATTAATTTGTCTTCCCGCTTTCAACTTAGATAGCGTTTTTAAAATAATAATGCTATGTATTCTAAGCGTCACCATTTTTTTTAATAAAGCCGATAATTTCATAGCGTTTACAAAATAACAAACGCTATGATAAACTAAACCATAGCAAAATAACAAGAAACGCTATAATGCACCGCTATAAATGCCTAATATTCCTATAGTGAGCACACATGTGACACTACCCATAGGAACCCTAATCATAGGCAAGCTACTGCGAGCACGCTTGCATCTCTTATTTACAGTGGGTATTCTGAGAAAAATGATGGATTGAAACCAAAACAGATCATTGATTTAGTTAGAATGACGCATGGTGTGCAAATCAAATACAAGAAGGCTTGGAGAACAAAAGAAATAGCTGAGACTTTGTAGAGGAACTCCTGAATATAGTTATCATAACCTTGTGAAGTGGTTGTTCAAGGTTCAAGAGAAGAATATAGGATCTAAAGTTTTTCTAGAGATAGACAATGATGTAAAGTTCAAATATGCTTTTCTTGCATTGGGGCAATCATTGAGAGGATTTCAACACATGAGAAGGGTAATTGCTATTGATGGTACATTTCTCAAAGCCAAGTTCAAGGGAACTCTTTTAGGAGCTTTTGCGCAAGATGGAGACTTCCACCTTTATCATTTAGCTTTTGGGATTGTAGATTCCGAAAATGAGGATTCATGGACATGGTTTTTACGAGGTTTGAAATGTGTGATCCCGGATGGAGAAGACTTAGTTTTTTTTTTCTGATCGTGCTCATTCAATTGCTAGTGCTTTATCAACAGTCTATCACCTCGCTCTTTATGGAATTTGCAAAGTTCATTTGATAAAAAATGTGAAATCACAGTTTTGGAAGAAAGGTTTGCTCCCATTTTTAGAAGCTGTAGCTAAAGCTTATATACGGTTTGAGTTCCATGAGATTTTCTCTGGTATTAGGATTAGTAATCCGAAGCTTGCTATATACTTGGAAGAAACCAGATTTTACTAAATGGGCTAGATCTTATGCACCAGCCAACATATACAATATTATGACAACAAATATTGTTGAGTCATTGAATTCATTGTTAAACATGCCAAGGGAGATGCCGGTTATATCTCTGCTTGAGATAATAAGGTTGATCCTCATGAACTGGTTTTATGAACATAGAGAAAGTGCTTCTAAAGTTGAGAAGTATGCAACACCAAAGGTAACAGAGATTATTGCTGGAAGGTATGATGAAGCAATGGTTCTTGATGTATACCAAGTTAATGAGTTTGAGTTTAAGGTAAAAGACCACACCCACAAGTATGTAATATTTGCAAAACAAGCATTGCACTTGCAATGTCTTTGATATAGACAGAATCTCCTGTATACACGCAATAGCTGCTGCTAAACGCATAAAAAACAAGAGACTATAAGAGTGTCAAAGCATAAAAAAACATTCAAACAAAAAAAACCATCAACATCAAGCATAAACAAGTGAAAACATGAACAACACTAGTGAAATTGGAAACTAAACTAAACCATAGCAAAACTTTGAAGCCTATACAAGAACTTAACCATCTACATTCTCAAACATATAGAGATATACCTTCTTTACCAACAAAAATCACCGAGGAGATGACATTGAATTCCAAGAATCTACACAAGAAAACACACTTTGTTAGTTTGTTATACCATTTAACAGTTAAGCACTAACTTAAAAAATATTAGAGTACTTATCTAGTGATTCTAGAAACTCCACTTCTACCAACATTTATACTAAGTTAGACACATCTGCTTCAGATTTATGAGTACACCACAACTATTGTTTTAAAGTCAGTTCAAGAACTCCTATAAGGATCCAAAACTCGATCACTAGTACTAAAGGCAGACTCTGAAGCAACTCAAGAGAATTGAATTGCAAGAGCATCTCTAGCTATTTCTGATAAGATATGGAATTTGGAGCTGTTACACTTTTACTATGACAGTACATCAAATGGTAAACCCAAATTGTTTTCTACTCAGGTCTCGATTTTGTTCTGCCAGATAGATATTTAACTCACTACATTTGTTTTCATTAATCCTTAAGTTATCCATCTTGTTGTAGATTGAATCCATCCGCTCACAACCACCACCATCATTATCTGGAAATTCTAAGATAACACTAGGCTCCTCATATTTTACAGACACAACAATCTCACATGGTTTTCTAAGTCTAATAATATATTGATCGTAAAGCCTCTTCATCACATTAGTAAGTGAACTAAAGTTGCCTACTTTCTATGGTACATGTGCCATTAAGCTGATCGAAGCAAAGGGAAGCAAATTATAGCTTGTTCCTTGGATAAAAGACATTAGCAACAATCACAATGGGATTAATATTTGTAAATCCATTCCAGTATTTCTCAAACTTATCCCTCATAACATGGGATTGAGCTCTAATCTGTTAGTCACTATTGCCACACTTAAATATCATATTTCTTCCTATATTTACAATCTCATTGTAACAAAGTCTAGTACTAACTAACTGAGAATCAGAAAATGTTAAAGTTCAAAAACTTCATTAACCTTTGTACTTCATCCTAATTAGCAGAAGTTGGTGGTCTAACTCGTTTGATCTTTGTCTTCTCATCATCTTCCAAGAAATAATCATAATGCAACTTGTCCTCACTCAACATCCTCTCAAAAGCAAACCTTGAGCTTAATGGAAGCAGACAACATTAGATAAGTAGAATTCCATCTGGTCAAACAATCGAAAGGCAAGCTACTTTTAGTGTTCTCACATGTCTCACAACGCAGCTTGAATGCCTTCAATCTAGGAAAAACTGACCGAACATACTTGAATGCATTCCTAATAATAACAATACTAGGCTTTGCCTTTTTCAGACAATCTCCCACAATTAGATTGAGAATGTGAGCACAACACTGCATATGTAGGAACTCTCCATCTTGAACTAATGCTTGAGGTCCTCTCATCCTCAAATGATCCTTCAAAATCTTCAGACCCTTGTCATTTCTCTTTGCATTATTAACTATAATGGTGAAAACTTTCTCAATTCCCCATTCCTCTAAGCAGCCAATCAGTTGGCCTGCTATCATGTTAACTTTATGATCTATGATGACCTTAAAGAGAGGATCCTTATGTGCAGTTGCCAATTCCCACCAATCCAGTGAGTTGTGACCACCATGTAGTTATAAGAGGTTGTAGGAGAGACCCATATATATGTGGTGAGAGATATCCTTGTAGAGAATTTCTTGTACAAAGGAAAGACATCAAAACAAAATCGTTTCCACCCCTCTGATTTTACAAATGAGAATGGTAACTCATTGACTAATACTAACTTATTCACTGCGCTCCTAAACAAATTACAAGCATACTTAATAACCTTCATATTACCTCCACTATCACCACTCAACATCCTTTGTTTCTCTCTTTCATCGAAATCCTTAAATAACTTACATCTAGGTATGTGACCTTTCATTGAACTAGTTCCAGCTAATCTCAAGTCACAATCTATCTCTTGACCACAATACTTACAATTGCACTTAGAAGGATCATTTTCCTTTTGAATAAAATGTTTCCAGCACAGAACCTGTTTAGGAAATACCTTCTTTGGTTTCAGTGGTAAAGGAGAAGCACTTGCTGGTGTTTTCCACTTGTTTCCGGGCTCCACAGACTTGAGAATTGGTGGTTTATCTCCGTCTGGAGAAGACATCTACAAGGAAAGAGTGAAATCGATTAGGGTTTTAAGAGATTTAGAGTATCATACAATTGATAGTTGAAATGAAGACCAAATTCTCGTTAAATAACACATCTATAACCCCAAGACCTAGTTCGACTTGTAAACCCCCAATTTTAAAAATTGAAAATCGCGATTAGGGTTTTAAGTTCATCTTCAAATTCAAGAATATCAAACCATTGAAAGTTAAAATGAACATCAAATCCTCGTTAAACAAGCCATATACAACCCAAATACCAATTAAATTTGAAAACCTCTAATTTGAAAAATTGAAAATTGCGATTAGGGTTTCAAGTTCATCTTTCTAATTCAAGAAAATTAAACCATTGAAAGTTAAAACGAACACCAAATCCTCATTAGATTTGAAATCGCGATTTGAGAAAAAAATTGAAATGATGAAAAATAAGATAACTACAACCCCAAAACCTAATTAGATTTGAAATCCCCAATTTGAAAAAAAAAATTGAAAATCGCGATTAGGTTAGAAACATACCCGAGAATCGCTTTTTAGAAAGTAGATAAGATTAAGTGACGAGATGATGAACTGATGATGATTTGATTCCTCTTGCGGTTTCGAATCGAGAAGATTAGGAAAAAGAAAGGAGAAATGAAGAACAAGATCTCATCTCTCTCGTGTTCGAGAAAAGAGAAATCAGAAATGAGTAATATGAATCGCAAAACCAAAGACAATTGTAATGTGTTTTGATGTTTTCGGTTTAGATAGATGGTTTAAGGTAATTTAATCGGTTATCGAATCAATTACTTCTTACCGATCTGAATCATTAAAATTGTGCCGATCGATTCGTTCACCTGTTTCACTTAATATCTGAACCCCAACAAATTTCGATTCAATCGGATTGGGTTTTTTTCTGATCTGAACCGTTAGTCCAGGGTCAGAAAAACTACCCATTCTACTGCTAAATACAATCTCACCCTCTCAACGGCTCAACCTATTACTTCAAAATAAAAAAATTACCCACTCTACCGATTCATCCGTGTAAATAAATGTCTGATGTCAAAACTAAAATCTTATATTTTTAGATGGGGTCCACCGTGATTTCAGAAACAGTAAACAAAAAGCGAACGATGACAATGATATTTTTCTTTTTCTTTTTAAATAATTAAATAATTTCACCGAAGAAGAACCCTGAAATTGAATTCACCAAGCGTGCATTGTATCTTATTCTTCTTCTTAACCCAAAGCATATTCCTTTTTCTTCTCTTTCGTCAAAGAAATGCCAAAAACACAAAAGCTACAAAAAAAAAAAGCTTCAAGCTTTCTCTATGTTCGTCGTCTTTTCTAATTCCATTTTCCTTCAATTTCTCTTCGGTGCAATCTTGTGAAACTTGTACGTTCTTGGAATGCTAAATCTAATTAAGCGTTTTATTGTTATATGTTAATGATTTTAATCGTGTTTTATATTTGACTGATACGAAAATGTACGACGATCACAAGATTGGCCTTTATGTGATTGTCTTTTGATTCGGATTTGATTCTCAAGTTACAACCTTTTGTGTTTTTTTTTTTTTGATAAAAAGTTACAATCTTTTGATTCAATTTGAGAGTTTGATCATTGTTTTCAATTTGTGTTTTGGATCTTTGAAAACTCTTATTTTGGTTTTGTATTTTCTTGCAGAATCTTTGGAACAATTAAGTTCAAAGCTTAAAATGCCAAATATGGATCCCACCAAGAGGAACTTTTTACCGGGAAGCTTCGCTTTTGAAGCATTTAGTTGTATCTCTAAGTTTACAGGAGCTTTGCTTTGTTGGTTTTCACATGGGAACTTGCAAAAGGAAGTATCTAAGTATCAAGGTAACAGCTTTGATTCTTCAAAGAATGTGAAAAACTTTGGACATATGAACTTCTCTGTGTTACCATTTCACTATGGATCAAAAGATAGCTTCTTTGGAAACATTCCTAAATCTACTATTCAGCATTTTGTTAATGAAGCTGAGAGGCTACATTCGTGTTCTGTGCTCTCCTTGGCTACTGCGTTGATACCATCTTTGAATGTTATGTAAGTTCATCACAATTGTTCATTACTAAACTCTCATTGCGGCAGGTTTTGATTGTGAGTTTATTAGGTCTGCAAATGGACTTGCTTTGCCTCTAGAGAGTAGTGATGTTCGGCTTCAAGAGAACATTGAACATAGGACTTGTCAGGTTGGACGTGAAGAATATAGTGGTTTGAGTTTTCACAAATTGGACTGGAGAAGTCAAACAGTGGAGCCTCGAACAGGAATCGAATTCCCAATGTTGTTGAAGAAAAATGCTTCAGGATTCACTTCTGAGGTTCCTATTGCTTCTCCATCTCAGCTTTTGTTCTTTGGCATTGCAACTTATGTTAGAGTATCTGGCATAGTCACCAACGAAGAGAATTTAAGTTGGGAAAATTAATACTTTTTGAATTCATCCCAATTTAAGGTGCTTGTTGCAACTGGATCTCAGACAATGAAAATTATCAGGATTAAATCTCTAAAACTATATGCATTTGGTTTTTGTAAGTGCATTCTAGCTTTATATCTTCCTGTCTTTATGGAACTATCTGTCATTGTTTGCTTCTAACTGGAACTTCCCTGCATTAGATGTTCATCCTTCCTCGGTCTGCCAGAAGCTTGGCCCAAAGTATGCCTCGATTTCAGCAAGCAAATTGGACAAATGTGATGACTTATACAAAGACCTTCTTAGGTATTTACATAGCTTTTGTTTTGACTGATTTATATACTTTTGTTGGCTTGAATTCCAATCTGATTTAGTTGGAGTAGCTTTGAGTGTCTAATCGGACATTTCTTCTGAAAGTCTTTTATTCTGAGTTTTTCAGGGAGGATATTGTTATGAGTGTCAGGCTTGTGGTTAACTACAACGGCTTGAAGATCGATACTGTGAGAGAGTAAGTGGAAGTTATACATATTGAACATCTTGTAGTTTTAATCTATGTTTTGAGCAGGTCCTGTGGTCCATTACTGATTCTCAGTTTTCGTTTCATTTATTGTAATCTGTTTACTTGCCATTAGATGATTTGAGGCAACCTCATTTAGGTGTATAACATTTATTTATAGATGGCAATATAATATCTACCTTTCTTTGTTTATTTTTCAGTACTTTTGAAAAATCTCTGCGTGCCCGTTTGGTGAAGGTAAATGATATACCAAAGCAAAGTATTTTATAATCTGATAACCACTGTGAATTACGCTTTGCCGTATCATATGATTCTCTGTTTTTATTTCAGGCAAATCCAAAAACTAATTTCAATTGCTTAAATGACTTTGGTTCATTCTTCAAACATGACATTCCAATACCTGCGGTACTCCATGGCTAATGCTTATACTCACAATTTACATTTTAACACACATAGAGGCATATGACTCATTCAGTGGCTCATTTTCAGGGAACAATAATAGACTTTCGACGAACAGCAGATGGACAACTAATCACAGAGAGTGAGTTATTATTCCACTAGAGATGATTGCTACTTCTCTCTGTAATTTATCGTATGTCTCATCTGAATATGGTGAACGTTTGCAGTTGGCGGTAACCTGATTGGAGCTGTCCGCAGCAAGGATCTTTGCAGTTAGTTCTTCTTTGCTATATCTTTTATTTTCTTGCACCTGCGTGCGTACCAAAGTCCAAAGGCTGAGATTTGCGAATGTTTCAGGGGCATTTTTTGGTATGTACATTGGAGATGTTCCGGTTTCTGAGCAGACAAAAGAGGAGATTGGTAGGAAGGTGGTGGGAATCATAAAAAGGTGCTGAAATTAGTTTAGCTATTAGACGTCCAATGGCCTCTGAGTTTTAGAAGATGTCAATTGGGTAGATTTACGCGGTTATGTCTAGCTATTGTGAATCAAAACTGGAATATCAATACAATGTGGTACTTAGTTGTATTAGATTATCCATGGCTCGAGAAAACTAGGCGCTCAACCGGAGTCGTATAAGCCGAGGCAGCTCGTGCTTGTATTACTTCTAGTTTTGATTGGGCCGAGTCTTTGAAAGGCTTTGTTTGCACCAGTTTCTTCAGTCTTCAGGTCTTCAATCCTAAGCAATAAATGATAAACATGTTGAACCAAAACACTCCACGGTCAATCACAAAGAACTTGTAGACGCTGGAGCTGAGACAAAGGGAATAGAGCTCGGAAGAACAAACAATTGGACTTCCTCTACAAGACCTGAAAGCTTGACAAATGTGCAAAACCGAGCACAACAAGCAACAACACCAGCAGAAAAAAACTCAGGAAAGAAAGAAAAACATATCATATAACCTAAAACCATCAAAACTACTCCTAGGAACCGAAGACAAAACTTCAAGCAGAAGCTTTGAAAACGGACTAGGGATACACAAAAGAAGAGTGGACACTCGCAAACCAACCTCAGCCATCACACACGTCACTAGGACATAAACATTTCACAAGTAAACTATGAATATAATTGTAAGTTGTAAACTTCTAAACCAGCTCCCAAACTGATCGTAAGGAAGAAATTGGCAATCGAATAATTAGACTTTAACTGATTGAAGTGTAAATTAATGAGTTAAGCAAACCAAATATCTCTGAAAGTTTGCTTGAATTAATCTGCAACTATTCGCATTATGTGGGAATGTAATCTCATATATGATGTAAAATCACTTAAACCTTCGTCAACCACAGAAAAAAAAAAAGTTAGTGCATGTACTTTCTTTTTTTTTTGAAAATAGGTCAAGCATATTGTGCAATTTCTAGATGAAGGTTTAGAAATTTCAGAAAATAGTTATGAACTATATATATAGTAAAAAGAGTATTAATATTATATATGATTGCTGTGAAAAAAATATTTAAAATATTTAACTTCATGTTGTATTATCTTTTTTTTATTATTATTATTATCTTCAATCGGCTTAGTCCAAATAAGTTTCCATTTGAAATCACACAAGAGTTTACTAGTCTTCTTGGATGTCAATCTGAAAAAAGTAAAATTTGGAGTGAAATTTAGTCACATTTAACTTTAGGAATAGTAAACCGTCTTTTTACTATATATATTAACCTATAATTACCTTCATGTCATTGATCTCGTTTAGTCTCTTAACTATAAACTTTTCCATTATTTTGAGTCGGTCCAAATCATCAACTCCATATGGATTCTCCCAGTCCCTTATAAATCATTAAATACTCCTTTTAGTAAAAAATGATAGTGGATAGAGTTAGTTCAGTCATTTTTTCATAGAATCTTCAATCATTTTTCTTTACTTTATATGTTTTTTACCTCAAAATTGACATCTTCTCAGCAAGGTTATTCCTGACGTTATTCAGTTCAGTTATCTTATTATTATTTTCCTGAATTTTAAATAGAAGTTATATATATATATAAATTTATTATATGTATACTTATACTACTTCAAATATTTTATACTGTATTTTTCGTACCTCGAGTACTTCATCCCTGCAATGGATATAACAAAATTAGATCCAATCTGCTATATATATATTGTAAACAATTATTATTGTATCCATAAAATAAAACATACATAATTGCATAATTGTACCTTTCCGACACAGGAAGATCATTTTCACTGAGAATTTCCGTATCATTCTTTTGCAACGACTTTTGCACCGTCTATACATTTAGATAGTAAAAAGGAATTTATACAAACAAAAAATAGAAAATAACTCAGTTTTTTTATTGCTATAAGTTGGATAACTTTTGTGATATGTAGATAATTGTTTTTATTAGGATCACAAAATAATTTATTAGGATAAACTTATAAAATAATTGTAAGTTGTGCATGGTTAAAATGTTTTAGCCTTAAATTTTAAAATGTATATTCCAAACTGATCCTAAGGAATAGAAATTGGCAAGTATGTAATTAGACTTTAAGTGTGAAGTGATCAGTTAAGCAAACCTTTATTGTGTAGGCCCTCCTAAATGCGTACATACAATACATAAGATGGCATACATTTTTTTGTTAATTAACCGAATGATAAAAACATTAATATATAAAAATAAAACGAAACCAAGCGAAGATAGTAATAATATTATAATAAAAGAAAATGAGAAAGAGCGATCAAACCTCTCTTCCCGATCTTGTAATGGAATTAAAGAAAACCTCTCCAAGATTTTACTAAGGGGTCTACAATTTCATAAGCATAATTTAAGAATATATTAATGATTTGAATTCATTACTAACAAATGATCCTAAACTGTAATAGTTTCAAAACAAAATTGAAAAAAAAAAGATGAGAAAAACAAAGTGAATGGTTGTTGTGTATTTCCTAGAGATTTGATCATTTCAAAGGAAACAATTTATATAAAAAAAGAGTTGATGATTTGATATGACCACGACCATTATATTGTAAATTGATTAATTCATAATTAATGAATTATGTAATGACCTGGAATGAGGGTGGAAAAGGGTAGGTCTGCCGGTGGGAGAAAACATAAGCATGGCAATATCAACATCGCACAAGACTGCTAGTTCATCTGCCTTCTTTAAAATCCCTTTCTTACGTTTTGAGTATTTGCTACTTCTCTCTTTCGCGCACTCTATTCTCTGCACTATTATTTTCTTCCTCCCCATATTTTCTTCTGAATTCTTCTTCTTATTTTTGAATGCTTACCTCATATTTATCTATTTATATTTATAAGTCTGCTTTGGAGAGATTTAATATCTTGGGGTTATTAAAGATGAAATTAATGGGCAATCTTCAATATATAAATATGTGATTTAATTTAAATTAAAGCTATTATTATCTTTGATACATTTAGATTTGGTGCCAAAATTAAACTAGGATATAAATATAGTAGTATATAAATACACATAGGACACAATTAAATATCTTCATAAATAATGATCTGATTGCCTTCCATTTTTAATGGGTGGCTATAAAGACAATTAAACTTTTGTTTAATATATTATAAAATATTAAGAAGTTTTTTTATTTATTATTGGTTATATTGTAGCAGTAATGTATAAACATCAAATATAGAATTTGGGAAGACGATTTTATGTGATAAATTTATTATATGTGTAGATTTACAACTAATTTTTAGATTGTATAAATTGTTAATTTATGTAGTTGATTATAATTAAAATTTGGTTAATGAATAATGTAATCGCGGATTTATAATTATGTGAAATATTTATCAATTATCATTATTTGGAGCTAAATGTAAATAACATAAGTAAACATGTCAGATACTAATTGGGCCTAAAAATAGTAAAAGAGCCCAAAACCAAATCGTTCTCCCATTTAAGTTGCTTCTTTGTCTCCTCCACGGACTCGTTCATAGCATTCTCCGACACGGTGGGCATTGGCATACTTATAACATACACCACATTGAGCGTTGTGAGGAGGAAGTGCATCTTTTTTAGCTATCTTCGAAAATCAACTCTTTCAAACTTATCTAGCTTGCTTAATGATGTGGACATCAATACTAGACTCAAGGAGAAGCTACTCAAGATACACTCAACGGTATTCATGGAGCGATAAAGAACAAATGAAACAAGAAGACAATTTCAAGGCTAATCAAGTGGAGACACGAGAAGATCTTCATTAAACTGACTTCAAAGAGGTTCCAAGAGGAATATTACAACTAAGAGCTGTTGAAGGAGTCACAAATTATGCAAGGTGGGTATTAAAATTATTCTTTAGACTCATGAGTTTTTTTTTGTTGTTTTGCAGGGTTTTCTTTAATTTTTAAGTAGTTTAGAATTCCCAGCGTTTGTAAGAAAGAGTCTAGAAGATTATGTCGTTTTATTGCTTTCCTTATTTGTATTTTTCGACCAAAAGAGCCACCAGCTGCTGAGCTATTCATAAAGCTCCTTCTCAGCCTGTAAATTTTAAGCTACTATCAATAAAGATGAATTTTCCTCTAAGAAAGAAACCATATTCATTCTCGTCTTCTTCGCGTGTGATTCGCTTGAAGCTTGAGTTTTCAAACTTGTCACAGCTCTTTCACAAGCTTTGTGGCGTCGATCAATCCATCCATGTGTTACAAATCATCTCCTTACTTCGCTTATTCAGAGAGAGTGTTACCACCATTTGAATCAGCTCCATCTCGATCCACTTCGCTCGATTACTTGAAAAGCAAGAGTGAGTTACCACCAGCTGCTCGGCCCCATCACTATCCTCAGCTCCTCTAAGGTTTCGTGCCTATATCATTGAACTTTTTCTTCATCTCTCGCACAAATACATTTGCCATTGTTCACAGAAAATACTCTTTAAGATTGTTGTAACTCACGGGATCGTAACGTATGGCGAACTTGGATAATGATTGAATCGTGCACAAGAGCACTTTGTTTAAAGAGTATTTTTACCCTTATGAAGCCTTGGATTACACGAAATCCCTTGTAGATAAGACAAACAAAGTTCTCTCTTATTCTAGGCTAAGATACAAGAGATACAATTAGAATTTTTATGTTTTAATGCATGATTTTCTCAATCTATGGTTTCATGATCTCTCTGTTCTTTCTTTTTCACTCTATTTGTTTTGATGTAGAGAGACAGATTTTATAATGTCTAATGGTTGCGACGTACATTTGCAACATTACGTTTAATATATTAAGTTGTGTTTAATAGTGGTTAATGATTTTATGGGATGGTGTTGAACCGTAAAAGTGCAACAAGGTTATGGATGAAGAAGAGTATGTAAAGATTGGGAATTCGGATGTTTTATTGATGATTGTCAAGAAAGTAACAAGAGAGAATAGGGTTTATCAAGAAGACAAGAACTATATGAAATCTAGGTCGTAAGTCTTCTTGAGATTTTTCGGATGCCCGTACCCTTCATGACTTCCGCTATTTATATGACTTTCTCCAGGTCGGTTTCTGTGGGCTTTTTAGGGTTTCCACCGACTTACCTTGGCCCAGAAGCTTCTACTTTTATGGGCTTTCGAGCACGTAGGGCCGAACTGGTTTGTTCCGAGCGGTCGACCTGAATCTGGGTCGGGTCTGAAATAGGGTGCTAAACCCGGTACCAACAGTTAGTCCCCCTCAGTTCGTTTGGACGATTGCGCAATTGAGTTCAACGAATTTAAGAGAAAAGTTCTGATTCAGTATTGAGGTCGACTTGTTGCAATGTCTTATAACGGTTTACGATGCAGACTTTATGTTCGACTTATGTCCGCGCAGTTTATTAAATGGACCGTTAGACGTGATTTGTCTTGTCTTTGATGCATGGAGCCTGAGACAAAAATGAATCATTGCGAATATTCAGTAATATTTTCTTTCCTTGAACTTCAGGATTATGTGTCTCGTAGGCGGTTTCTAGGTCAGAAGTCGAGGCGTCGCCAAGGTTGGACACCGAAAGGTCACCTTTTGGTTATAAATATGAGTCACGAGTCACCATTTGCTCAATTCCTCGTCCGCAGATAAAAGGTAACTCTTTTGCTCTGATCTTGAGTAACTTATTTTACTGCCACGTCTTTAAAGTTTCCGACACTACTCCGCCGTAAATTGCTAAGTTTTCCAGGAAGATCTTCAAACATCAGTCTGTTTATCGTCCGACCTGCAATGTCTGGGAAATTAGTGAGAAAGAATAGCCGTATAGCTGCACCAGTCAACCAGGCATCCAGCTCGTCTAGTAGCTCGGCGCCATTAGACCATTTGATATCTCTCTTTAGCCAAGCTGAAGCTGCCGATCAAAGGAAGGTCCCCAGTCTGGTCGACGAGCCAACCCCGGAGTGTTCTCCTTAAATGGAAGATCCGGCCCCAAGCTCTTCTGTTCGTCCCTCTGTGAAGTGTAAGAGCTCCCGAACTAAAAGGAGCGAACGTGGTGCCGAGTATCTGGTCTGCGACAATGATGCTGACATTCTTCCTTCATGGTGCACCAAAGAGTCGATCAGAATATTGCGATCAAAATATGGCATTTCTGACCAGGTTCGGATCATCATTCCAGGTCTCAGAGCTAGGCCTTGGGATTGTCCTAATGGCTACATTTGTCTGTATGAGTTATATTTTCTGACTGCTCGGCTCTGGTTTCCTTTTCCTCCTCCCCTCATTCACTGCTGCCTCGAGAGGCGTTTTTGCCATCTCCTAACTGACGTGTATGTCAGTAATTAATCTGCTTGGCTTAATTCTTCTTGGGGGCGAGCTGGGTGTCAACATCGATCTCCGATTCTTGGAGGAGGTGTGCTTAATAAAAAAGATCCATGATCGTGAAAGGGTCTTTTACACCAGCACGAAGATGAAATTAAAGCTGATCACTCATGGACGAGGGTAGAACATGAAGCAGTGTGATAGATTCTACTTCTTCGCTAAAATTGACGAGCACACTTTTGCTGCTTCGGACTGCCCCTTTTATAAGAAATGGAGGCTAACTTATGGTTAGGCGCCGCTTGTAAGGCTTTTTTGCTCGGAATTTAAGATTATTAATGTTTTTATTCATTTTTTTGCAGATTGCCATCCTATCGGGAAGCCTTTTCCTGAGGATTTCTTGAGTGATATTGACAAGATAAGAGAGTTGGGAACAATCAAATGGCCGGAGATTCACCGTAGCCATATTGAGGCGTATAAAGCTCGATTTGCGTTGGTATTTCCCTGCTTTATTTTTCTTTAAATTTGATTTTTATGCGGCTTTGCCCTAACTGTTTTTTATTTTATTTTTTTTAGCCAAGTGGGATTCCGAGTTTCTCAAGCCCATTCCTGAATCGTCTTCTGAGGGAGAGCGAGTAGAAGAAATCGAGGAGGTAGAGGAGACTGAGAAAAATATGCCACCGATCTCTCTCCGGGTTCTGAGCCTGCTAGATGAGATGCTAGCTGAGGACGAAATAAGTCATCCTCAAACTGCAAAAGATACTTCTGCAGCTGCCGCTTCCGTCTATCCGGAGGGCCCGAGCTCAACTCCCACTGACCCTAAGGCCAAAGAGGCTGAACAGAAGGAGAAGCCATCGACGAGGCCAGCTCGTCCAAAGATGAGTGTCGCAGAGAAGGCTGCTGGTAAGAAGAGCATCAATGTTCCCTCTACGGACACGAAACCAGCAGAGAGAGCTGTTATAATAGTGGAGGCTCCAGCTGCGGAGGAGAGCTCTCACAAGAGGGGCCCTGATGACGCCAATCTTGGTGACGCCAACGTTTGTTCCCCGAAGATTCCTAATGAGATGGAGGCCTTCGTGTTTAGATACGGCGGGGACACCCCCTTGTATAAGAACGCCGGAGGCTGCGCGGAGCTATGTAGGATCACTAGTGGCCCGGGCGACCACCTTCCGAACCTTGACCAGCTAGAGGAACCAGCCGTGTACCAACGATTTGCCAATCATACTATTCAGGTAAGTAACTTCACAATGGATTTTTCCTTCTTTCGTTTATTTAGTTTTGCTATTGCTAAGTAACAATGCTTTGCAGGCGAACGGTGCTGTGAATGAGCAGTATGGTCTTCTTCACCAAAGGATCAAGCGAGCTGATGAGGAATTGATCAGCTTCAGAGGCCACTCGGAAGTACGATGCCGAGTATCAGAGAGCTAAGACGCCGGAGGCAAAGCTGGCCGAGGCGCGGCAAGATCGTAATGATTTCATGGCTAAGTTTGCTAACGCCAATATTCAAAATACAGCGCTGAAGTCCGAGAATGAAACTCTGAAGGCCAAGCTTCAGAAACTGACGGCCGGGCACGAGGTCTTGAAGGTGAATTTTACTTCCGAATGTGCTCGGTTGAGGAAATTCAGGGTTGTTTGGGTTTCCAACAAGCATAAGTTCTAGAGCGATCTTCGCCAAGGCTGCCCGAATATTTTGGACAAGGTAAAGTCCCATCTCCGTGATGCGAGCAAGGTCGAGGAAGTTCAGTCTCTTTTTGGTCAGGCCCAGGGGGTTCGGAAGGCGCTGGAGTTTTTGCGGGATAGTAAGAAGGTCGCCATCCCCGATGATCTGATTGCCAACTTTACTGCGAGGGAGGAGAAGTATGATAAGATGTCGAAGCAGCTCATGGTGACCGAGCTGAGAGAGTCAGAGCTGGTGGTTCCTTTATCCATCGATGGAGTTCCTCTCGATGTTCAGGTCAAAGTGGACCCCTATGGTTCTAATGATGGGATTATTGGCGACGAAGAAGTTCAGGCTTTGAGGACTCCTTCGTCTAGACCTCCTCCGACTGCTTGATTTAATTTTTCTTCTGTATTGGATATTTCCTGGAGGGGTTTTTACTCAGTATATTTTTTGTTGTGTGTTCAAACCACGGATTTGTTCTTTGATGCATTTTCCTTATGATGCTTTTAGTCATAATATGCTTGATCGAACTGTCTTCTTTTGTTGTTTAGTTTGAACCTAATGAAAATGGCAAGTACCAACTTCGGAAAAAACCTGTAAGGATAAGCTCGGCTTTCTTGATGATCCTCATGGTCGGCTTGCAAAGCCGGGTTTGGTTAAAATGTAAAGGTTTGACCTTGCTATGTTTCGATAATCTTCTTTCTTAATGAAAGCTTGGCGAGAAATGGTAAAAGTTTTATCCTTTGGGCGGAATGTCTCTCGGCTTACCTTAGATAAACTTTACATTTGTGCTTATGTTTCGAGTATTTAAACGCGGTTATTTGCGAGATGACTCAGCTTTTATGGTTTAAAGATGCGAACTGAGAGCTCGGCTTATACTCGCCCCTTTTTTTATGTCCAATCAGGGTCTGATTATGCGAGATTAGCTCGACTTATTTATCTCAGGTGACTTGGAGGGATTGGTGCGGGATTGCGACCTTGACTTATACTTCCCCGTTTATTTTACACAAAAGTCAGGCCCCGATTGTGTGGAATGTCGACTTATTTTTCTCGGATAATTTGGAGTGCGAGGCTGACCTCGGCTTTATGAAGGTCGAACACCTGGCCAGGGTAACGACTTTCTCTTTTTAGAGAAAAGTGCAAGTTTTTGAACTTGGCTAACATAGATGACGAGTTTGAGCTCGGTTTACATGGAAGACGAGACTATAGCTCGGTTTTCATAAAAGACGAGCTTAAGCTCAGTTTACATAGAAGACGAGCTAGAGCTCGGTTTACATAGAAGATGAGCTTGAGCTCGGTTTACATAGAAGACGAGCTTGAGCTTGGTTTACATAGAAGCTAAGCTTGAGCTCGGTTTACATAGAAGATGAGCTTGAGCTTGGTTTACATAGAAGACGAGCTTGAGCTCGGTTTACATAGAATACGAGCTTGAGCTTGGTTTACATAGAAGATAAGTTTGAGCTAAGTTTACATAGAAGATGAGCTTGAGCTTGGTTTACATAGAAGAAGAGCTTGAGCTCGGTTTACATAGAAGATGAGACTTGAGCTCGTCTTGAAGATATGCGAGTTTATGTGCTCGGCTTAGAGGCAGGACATGTTTGAACAAAGTTAAAATAATTTTATTAAGTATCATAGCTGTGTCCCGAAGAGACTGCCTACATACCTGCTTTAACGGGATCAAGCCGAACGTAGTTCTCTTTTTTTTTAAAACAAATTGGACCCCAGTTTGGGCTG
>CM051376.1:16326817-16351817 GCA_028015245.1 Cardamine occulta | reverse complement strand
CCTACTTACCCATTGAGGCGGGATCAAGTTGGACGTAGTTTATATCCTTGCACTTCATGATGAGGGTGCTCGTTTTAATAGTAGTACTGTTTGAGGTTAGTGACGTTCCAGAAGTGCATGACTGGTTGTAACGACATTGTTGTAATTTCGTATACTCCGGGCTTGATGACTTTCGATACTATGTAAGGGCCTTCCCATTTTGCTCCCATCTTGTTGTTGCATTCCTTGGTGTTTTCAAAAACTTTTCTAAGGCTGAGGTCGCCTTCTTCAAAGAATTGGTTACGGACCTTTTTGTTGTAATATCTAGATGCCGATTGCTGGTAATTCTGCATTCGGCGCAATTCCTCTACTTCGTCGAGGCTGTTTAACAACATCTCGTTGTTGAGGTCGTCGTTTTCTGGTATTTTTGCTCGTCGTAACATGTAAATGTTTGCTTCTACTGGTGCCATGGCTTCAACTCCGTGAGCTAGTGAGAAATGAGAACGGTTAGTGGCTCATCTTGGGGTGGTCCGATACGACCAAAGTACTCCATCAAGCTCGTCTGCCCAGAGGCCTTTCTTCATTCCAAGTCTCTTCTTAAGGCGAGGAGTTGATTTGTTCAATCTGATTTTCCACTTGCTGCAGAATCCTTCTATTTTGGTGGAGGACAGATTTATGATATTGTCGGTAACAATTTCATACGGGAGGCCATGCCGGTAGATAATGTACTTCCAGAAAAAGTTCTGCACATCTTCGTCGCGTATTTTTAGATATGCCTTGGCTTCTACCCACTTAGTGAAGCAGTCAGTTAAGACGAGGAGGAGCTTCTTGCCTCGTGATGTTGGTAAAGGTCTGATGATGTCCATGGCCCAACACATAAAGGGGTATGGTGCTGTGCCCGTTGGGAGCAGCTCGGTTGGGGAGCTGATTGTACGCACGTGTCGCTGTTATTGCTCGTATTTTGCTAAAAATTTCTCACAGTCTGCTACCATGCTTGGCCAGAAGTGTCGGTGCTTGCGGATTTTTAACACTAGAGCTCGACCGCCTGAGTGATTTCCTCCTGCCCATTCGTGTGTTTCTGCTAGTATTCTGCTTCGTTGGTTGTCAGCTCCATTTGGCGATTGCAGAACTGTCTATGGAACGATCGCGGGACAGTCGTGATCCTTGCTGTGAAGCAGCTCCGTCTACTTATAAATCCCATGTCTGCTCGACCTCTTCGGTTGTAGTAACTTCCGTAGGCAGTTCGACTAAGAATTTAGCCAGGACCTGAGATTTGGGCGCCTTTCTTGGTTGGTAAGTGATGTCGTATTCGCTATGTTTGATTGCCCATTTAGTGAGTCATCCTGACTGACTCAGAGAATGGAAGATGGTCCGAATGTTTATATATGACAGTACAAAGATTAGGTGGCTCTGGAAGTAAGGTCGGAGCTTTCGGGCTGACGTAACGATTGCGAAAGCGATTTTTCAGATGGCGTATACCTAGTTTATGCTGCCTCTAGTGTTTTGCTAATGTAAAAGATCGGTCTTTGCTCGCCGCGCTCATCTTTAACAAGTACTCCGCTTACTGCTACCTCGGATATGGTAATGTAGAGGTACAAGGTCTAGCCGTCGTTAGGCTTTGCGAGGATTGGGGGAGTTAAGAGGTATAACTTGAGTTCCTGGAAAACCTTCTCGCATTTGTCTTCCCATTCGAAGTTTTTGTTGCTGCGTTGTAGCTGATAGAAAGGAAGACATTTGTCAGTTGATCTTGCGATGAACCGATTGAGAGTGATGATTCTTCCTAATAGGCGTTGAACTTCTCTTATGCTACGCGGAGAGGGAAGGTCTAGTACAGCGCTGTTTGGGGTTTGCTTCGATGCCTCGCTTCGTCATGATGTACCCGAGAAACTCCCTGGAAGTTACCCCGAAGGTGCATTTAGTTGGGTTAAGCTTCATGCCATACTGGTTTAGTATCTCGAAATACGTTTGCAGGTGGTCGACGTGATCTTCGGCCTGAGCAGATTTCACCAACATGTTGTCTATGTAAACCTCCATTGATTTGTCCAGCTGGTTGGTGAACATTCGGTTTACCAACCTTTGGTATGTTGCGTCTGCATTCCTTAATCCGAAGGGCATTACTTTGTAGTAATAAGTCTCCCGATCTGTGATAAATGTTGTTTTCTCTCAGTCGTTGGGGTGCATTCTTATTTGATTATTGCCAGAAAAAGCATCCATGAATGATAAGAGCTCGTTCCCTGCGCTTGCTTCGACCAGGCGATCTATATGAGGTAGTGGAAAACAATCCTTGGGGCAGGCTTTGTTCATATCCATGAAATCGACACAAACTCTCCACACGCGATTCTTCTTTTTGACCACCACAGAATTAGCTAGCCACTCTGGATAATTTACCTCGCAGATTGACCCAACTTTCAGTAACCGGTCTACTTACTCATTAACCACCTTAGCTTGGTCTATCCCAAGCTTTCTTCGTTTCTGACGTATCGGTTTGAAGGTTGGGTCGATGTTGAACTCATGAGTGGTGATGCTTGGATCGATCCCGATCATGTCTTCTATACTCCAGGAAAATGTTGATATATTCTCCTTTAAAAAGGTTTCCTACGTGGCTCGTAAGCTGTGATCGAGCTGTGATCCCACTCCAACGAGTCGATCTAGATGAGCAGGATCTAAGTTAATCATATTCACTATCTATTTGTTCGATTGTGGTGGTTTTTGCTTTGTCTCGTCCTCATTTATGGTATGCACGGCCGCAGGTTGCGTGTGGAGTTTCTTCTCGATGATGAAGCATATACGGGCTACAGCTTGATTTCCTCTGATGGTAGACACTTCTCGCCCAGACGGAAAAACGGATACATTGGTGGTAGCTTGAGGGTACCGCTCTCATCTCATGAATCCATGCTGTGCCCATGATGACATTGTATACCGTTGGCTCATCAACGACGACAAATTTGACCATCTTGAGAATGTTTCCAGCTTGGATGGGTAGTTTGATCGTCCCCGCAGTTGTGACTGGCTTGCTATTGAATCCCGTTAGTCTTCTTGTGTTCGGCTTTATAAGGAGTTCGAAGAGTCCCATTTTCTTCAGTGTTTCTTTATAGATCAGGTCGACCGAGCTTTCGATGTCGATTAATACTTTTGCCACGTTGCAGTCTCCAATTTCCAGGGTGATTACGAGTAGATCCTTGTGTGGGACATGCAGCCCTTCAAGGTTGGCATCTGAGAATATGATTGGGAGATCAAATCCCTCAACAAGGTTTACTCCGCAGGTTGCTTCCATTGAGCAACTTTCTCGGCCTTCCTTCGGTGTTCCTTTATCGATCTGACCGAATCGTTGCAAGACTGCAGGCCTCCGAGGATAACCAACACGTCCCGTCTTTTCTGCATGCCATCATCCTGCTGCTGCTCGTCGCTTTGTCATTTTGGTCATCCTTCCGGTGATAGTCTGTGTGCTCTTCTCTTCTGTTTGCTCGGTCTTGATGGGGTTATCGGTACTGATCGTTTCTTCGTGATGCGTCCGTAGGCCTGTATTGCTTGTACTCCCTTCTTCTTCCTTTATACGGTTTCCACACTACGTCAGAGACTTCTCTTCTAGCATATTTTTTGAATAGCTCATCCTGGAGTTGGCGACAGTATGAAGTTGAATCCCCCGACATTTCGTGAAAGTCACACTAGGGGGTAGACGCATTGTTGCGTTGGTATTCAATACGTCGACTAGATTCTCCGGCTTCTGTTCAGTAAAAATCATCTTTTGGTCGGTTGTTCTTTGGTTGCTCCTCTGGTCGGACGTAGCTTTCTGGTCGGACATACTTGTTCCAGGGTAGGAACCTCTGTTCGCCATTGATATGATATGTTGCATCATTCTTCCTTCCTTTGTCATCCCTGTATACATCATGATGTTTGCGGGGTTCTCGGTAGACTTCTTTAGGTTCCTCTTTGGTAGTGATCTGTGGGGCTTCCTGCTTTTGTAAGGAGTTTCGCTCCTCTTCGATGTTGATGTAGACGGTAGCCCGGTGAAATGCATCCTCCAGCAACGTTGGTTTGTTAGAGCTCAAGGTTTCTCAGAAACAACCATCGAACCATATACCTTTTTGCAGAGCTTCGATCGAGGCTTCGTCGTCCATTGTTACTCAGGATGCGATAGCTTTAAATTGATCTATGTATTTTCGCAGGCTCTCGTCTTTTCCTTGGACTACGTTCCACAGGTCCGCGCTTGATTGCCCATGTGGAATAAGTATGAAGTATTGCTTCATGAATGCTTGTGACAGGTCGTTGAAGGAATCGATCGAGCGGGGTTTTAATTTGGTGAACCATTGCAACGCGTGTCCACTGAGCTTTTCCACAAATAGTTGGCAAATTACTGCATCTCTCTCATCTACGGATATACGAGCTCGGCCGGTAGCGATGGCAAAGGCGGTCATGTGGTTTATCGGATCAGTGGTACCGGGCGTTGTACCATCGTAATTAGGTATTTTTATTTTACCAACGTGACTTAAGTCGGCTCCAGATATTCACTGTGTAAACGGGGTCTTCTATGCTTCTTCTAGTACTCGGTCTATATTTGGTGCTGAGCTGATCGCTTTATGCACATGTGATTTCAATTTCATGATGGTTTGCACAAACTCTGCTTCGCGTTCTTTGGTCCCAGCAAGTTCGTCATAGAGCGCTTGCGGTGTTAGCATCTGTGGTGTGGCGGCTTGATTTAGGGTAGGGAGAATATTTCGAGCTCGGAAATCAGAGGTTGGTGTGTGAAATTTGTTGGCCTCTGGGTTCTGTTGGTTTTGGAGATTTGCTTGGTCATTGTCTTCTCTGGCAAACCTGTCCTTCAGCAACTGGATCAACGAGAATGGATCTGTGTTGTTCACCTGGGTTGTGCCGAGCGCGGCAACTCTGGTTGTTGCGGTATTGCTATTCTGAGGAGGATCCACAGCAGGTGGATCGTCGGTAGGTATGTTCTGATTCGTCCGATCTGCGTTCTGATCATCGATGCGAGGGTTATCTTTCTTGTCCATGCTTAATATCTAAATAGATATGTCCCCACAGGCGGCGCCAACTGTTGAACCATAAAAGTTCAACAAGGTTATGGACGAAGAAGTGTATGTAAAGATTGGGAACTTGGATGTTTTATTGATGATTGTCAAGAAAGTAACAAGAGAGAATATGGTTTACCAAGAAGACAAGAACTATATGAAATCTAGGTCGTAAGTCTTCTTGGGATTTTCGGATGCCCCTGCCCTTAATGACTTTCGGTATTTATATGACTTTCTCCAAGTCGGTTTCTGTGGGCTTTTTAGGGTTTCCATGACTTACCTTGGCCCAGAAGCTTTTACTTTTATGGGCTTTCGAGCACGTTGGGCCGAACTGGTTTGGGCCGAGCGGTTGACCTGAGTCTGGGTCGGATCTAGAATATGGTGCTAAACCCGGTACCAACAGATGGCATTATACCAAGGATGGATTTTATTCGGTTAAATCTGCATATTGGCCTGCTACTCATTTGCCTCAGTTTCAAAATCCACAGGACCCAGCAGGAAATATCCAACTCAAAAGATTGTTATGGAAAATTCAAACTGCACCTATAATTAAACACTTATGTTGGAGATTAATTTCAGGTGTATTACCCACAGGAGAAGTATTGAAGACTAGAAATATTAGTCAACAATCACTTTGTCGTAGATGTTGCAAAAGTGCATTGGAGAGGCTCTGGAATACCAAATCCTATTTTCAGTGATCCAAATGCTACTATAGAGGATAAGATGAGGGCAATATTCTCATTCAACACGTCGTCAAGGACGTCTCACCTCAAACACTTACATTTATGGATTTTATGGAGATTGTGGAAGAGTAGAAATATTCTTCTGTTTCAACAAAGAAGTATCCCATGGAGGACCAATGTTTCTTATGCGAAGACAGATGCAAAGAAGGGGATGGATGCAGACTTATATACTATGACAACCAGATCTCCAAATATGATCACAAATCATTCCAGAGGTGCGAATCGATGGAGTAAACCAGGGATAGGATGGAAGAAGTGTAACTAGGATGGAGCTTTTATCAACAATATAATTCCTGCCAAAGCGGGTTGGGTGATAAGAGATGAAAATGGAGTATATATTGGATCTGGACAGGCTTAAGGTAAATCTACAGGTTCAGCTCTAGAAAGTGAATTTCAAGCTCTCATCTTTGCAATGCAGAATTGTTGGATAAAAGGATACAAAAATGTCTATTTTGAAGGTGACAATAAAGAGATTAATGATCTGCTTTATGGAAAGAAAATGAACTTTGGATGCTTTAATTGGTTGAGAGAAGCACGGTCATGGAGAGACAAGTTTGAAAAATGCAGTTTCCAATGGATTTCAAGGGAGTTTAAACAACCTGCAGATGTTATGGCAAAGAAGAACATCTCACAAGGTTCTGCTTTTCACTATTATCCCTTAATTCCTTTTGTAATTTCTCAGTTATTGTAGAGTGATTAGTACTGTATGGTTTAATCAATAAAGAAGATGTTATAAAAAAAAATAACCGCCACTTCAATAGTTGTGACAGTTCATAAATAACCGTTGATTAATTTAAATCTCCAACACTTGGATAGTTATAGATTTTAAGAGGTATATTTATATATATATATATATATATCAAAATCTCAAAATGATATTCATTTATTAAAAATTTTAATTGTGTGTTTCAAACAGAACGACGTAATTTAATATGTGGTATCCACGTCGTCATGATTTAACGGTTATTCTAACAGTGTGACGACAAATGTATGATTTAGCAATTGTTTCAGAGACGTTAAATTTTTTGATGAATTATGAGAAAGAATTTTGTTTTCCGATGAGGTTTTACAGCAGAATAAGAGAAAGACACAAAGGAAAAGTATGAAAGTTTTGGAGAATCCATCGAAGATATATATTATTTGTATATATATATATATATATGTATGTACAAACTTTAAAACTTAATAAAAGTATAAATTAAAAGAATATAGAAGATTTAAAAAAATAACAGTAAATAAATAAATAAATAATGGACGAGCTAACAGATTCTTGTCACATCAGACACATCTGAAGTATGACGTGGCCTCCATGTTATTGCATGTATGGCATCCACGTCATCAAAAATTAACAAATACTTGACACAGTCATGCTTAATGTATAAATTTTACAAGTTATACTATGTTATTGCATGGTGATATACAAGTATAAATCGAACACATTAACATCTTTAAGGCATGAAATGGTCGACTTTCCCCAAATCCTACAACAAAACTTAGTTGGTTTTCTTAATTGTTTTCTTCCTTTTCTTTTCCGATTCCATAGTAGACCATTATTTTTCCGGTCGACATCGAGCTTGACCTCATTTCCTTAGACAAAACTCTTATTTTCTTCAGTTTGAAATCTCTTGAAGTTCAAACTATTGAAATTCATTGGGGTTTTTCAATAAAGTAAATTAACTTACATGGTTAACAGTCTAAACATTTATCCTTAAAATATAAATTGCGTGTAATGTAAAGGAAAGAAAAAAATTATTTAACCTCCTAAATTCTTACATGTGCGTCAAGAAAGTCGGCAAGTCAGCAAGAAAATATGTCATTTCACTAGCTCAAAGTAGTGCGTTGTAAAACCAATTTAGTCTCTTATGAAGATGCAGATTTTGGACAAAACGTGCTGCGTGGATCAAAAAGTTGCATCTGATCACATCAGGACATTGCAAGCTGACATGGACAAGTTCTACCTCTTGTTTCCCATCCTGGAGTATCAACTGCTTATGGCACAGCATCATGTCCAGCTTGATGACGACAAACAGGTGACCAAGGAGAAGAAGCAGAGCAAGATCGTCAAGAAGGTTGCTGCTACATGATTCAAATTTAGCACATCTGGTGATCAGAAGGCCATGAGACTTGCTATTCAGGTTCTATAGGGGGGCTTACTTGCAGGTAAGTGTCTCTGATCTTGTAGTCTCAGAATCTGTGTGCATCTATTTGCATGTTTTTTACTTAGCTATACACTCAAGCAAAGGGAGAAGTGTCTGATTATGCGGATGAAGGGGGAGACTGAACTATGGGGGATATGGGATTTAGTTTTTAATTCTTTAAATCTATCAAGCTCTGTTTGTGTCATACCTTTGTCATTTTCTTTTGAACTTGATGTTATCAGCCTTCTCAGGCTTGGATTTTTAATAATTTCAAACATGACATTTTGGACAAGGTTTTTTAAATTGATATTTATGGTAGAATTGTTTCTAGATAATGCTTTTTTGTGCTAAGGGTTTCTCTCTTGTTTACTTTCAAGTTGTTCAATGGATTGCTTGAGTATGAAACTAAGTCAAAAAGGGGGAAATTGAACATTGAAGATGCAGATTTTGGACACAGCGTACTGCGTGGATCAGGAAGTTGCATCAGACCACATCATGATGTTGCAAGCTAACATGGACGCGGGAGCTGACGTGGCAGAGCTAAAGTGGATGGTGGAACAAGTCCAAGGAAGCGAGAGCTGGCTTGGCAGAGTTGTTGGAGATGTGAGTGGTTGTGGAGATTTAGTGAATACTCTCTACAACCACTTAAGGACAAAATAAACTTGAGAATCAAGTTTATTCCTTTGTGGAGATTCACCAAGATCCTTAGGCACAGGGTTTTGGGGGTTGTACATATACTCTAGAGAGGCCATGAGGTGGTTTAACACTTTGAGACTATTGTTGTGAGATTTAAACCCTAAATCCTAAACTTCATTTTTGATATGAAGAATTGAAGATTATGTTGCAAAAGAGAGATTTGTGGAGATTCACCAAGATATGTTTTAATTTGTGGAGATTCACCAAGATCCTTAGGCATAGGGTTTTGGGGGTTGTACGTATAGTCTAGAGAAGCCATGAGGTGGTCTAACACTTTGAGACTATTGTTGTGAGATTGTAACTTTGAAGCTAAACAATAAAGCTAAGAAGGTGAGTGTTCATAATTCTCTTTGTGATTCACGTATAGGTGAGTAGAATCGAAATGAAGTTAGGCTTAGAACTTGTTTTAATTGTGTTCAATCATGTTGGGTAGAATACATTATGGACAAAATGTGCTGCATGGATCGTATAGTTGTATTAGATCACATCAGGAGACGCCACAACAAATGTTATTGTTTTACTCTAAATCTGATTCTTGATAAGCAACATACAAATTCAGTTCTTTAGCTCAGTTAAAACCAAATAGGTTTGTACAAGTAATGAATGCTCAAATGAAATAAGTACATCAGTATGTATTTTTGTTTTATAGGAAGTACGTAAGTATTCAATATAGTTTGATTGATGCTAACAATGCAAATTGCATTATTCAATCCAAAAACGCTTAAATTATTCAACAACTTTCTTACGCATACGATAAAATTTAGATTAAAAAATAGCATTGTTTAGATACCAGTCTTAGAATATATTCACACACTTGTGACTAATAATAAGGAAGTCTACAACTATTTTACAAGAGATTAATATCCTAACAGCAAAAAACGACACCGTTTTGGAGATTCATTCACTCACTGACTGTTCTGAGAAATAACTTGACCAAATCGAAGAAAGAGCTGAGCATCTGAAGCACTCATGGAAGAGCAATTAACAGAGTGAGGAGTCTTGAGATTTGCATACTCATCAACGTAGCAAGATGCTGCCAGCGTTGCTGACGTGGCTGTCACAACAGGTGGTTGTTCCGACAACATTAAACTGCCGAGGACACGTGTCACCTGGTGCATTGTTGGTCGATCGTTCGGCTGTTTTTTGGTGCATAGTATCGCTAGTTGAAAAGCTTTTTTTACTACTCCGAGATCTTTACACGTGGCTGTGATGTCTGGATCTGCCATTTCCATCACAGCATTGTTCCCTGTCTTTGACATTATCTGGATTTCCAAGTGAATCAAATGAAAACAAGATTAGTACATTAAACCATACTAAACCAAACCAAAATTCCTCAAACTGAAACTAAACCATAAGAAGATTTTTATACCAAATTAACCAAACTCTAAATAACATTTTAAAATATACTAATATCATAAGGATAATATAATACTTGACTTTACTGAAATCAATATTAGAACAGAAAACCATACCAAACCAAACTGGAATTTCTCAGATCGAAAACAAATTATAACCAAACCAAAACTGAACTCAAATGTAACATTCTTTTAAAGGGACTCTTAAGAAGATATGCTATATTTTATACCAAAGTTAACAAAATAGACCATACTATTAAAATCAACAAAATAGCTTAAAACTAAACCTTAAACCTAAACACTAAACTCTAAGAGATCAATCCTAAACCAAAAATGTTAAACTGTAATTTAAAATAAATTCTAAACAATAAACCCAAAAACAACAGTACATTTTCTTAATTTTGAAAGAATTAGTCTAATTCAAATCTTTTTCGCCTTATTTTTTATCATTGTCAATTTTTATAAATATATTCGAAAAATAAACCTACTACTTTCGAAAATTTTAGATGTCAAAAAAAATTATATAATATTTGTATTTTATTAGATTTTTATCGAAAACCAAACCAAAATATAATTTTGAACAAAAGCAAACAGAAAAAAAAACTGATTGAGAGAGAGGGAAGAAGGGACAAACCAGATGGTGAAGATTGGAGTCATCATCCACAGCTTTTCTTCTGGTTAACAACTCAAGCAGCACTATTCCATAACTATAGACATCCGACTTCTCGGTGAGACGCGAAGTGCGAGCATACTCAGGGTCTATGTAACCAATGGTGCCCATTACATAGGTTGAAGTATGTGACTTTGACACACACAAGCTTTTCGCAATTCCGAAATCTGTCAAACGTGCTTCCAAGTCCTTATCAAGAAGAATATTCGATGACTTCACGTCTCTATGTATGATTCTTGGACTACAGTCGTGGTGTAGATACGCTAGTCCTTGTGCTGCACCATATGCTATCTTAAGCCTTGTGTCCCAGTCAAGAGTTTTCTTCTTTGTTGGACCTTTACAAAACATTCACACAAGCAAGAATGTTATATAACAGATGACTCATAAGTTATTGTTTTGAGTGATAGCGGAATGAGACTTACCATGAAGAAGATCCCAGAGGCTGCCATTTTCCATGTAGTCATAGAAAAGAAGACTCCCTAAAGGAGAGAGAGAATAGGCTTGTAAGCTTACAAGGTTTCTGTGTTTGATGCTACTTAGCATCTCGAGTTCAGTCTCAAACTGTTTCATTGATTGTGGATTGTGAGAGTAAAGCCGCTTGATCGCAACCGGTTTGCAGTTCTTTAAGACACATTTGTATACTGTGCTTGATGCTCCATGCCCAATGATGTATTTCTCACTTAGATTCTCTGTCATTCTCATGATATCTTCATAAACATGGAGTGACATGTTCATATGAAGGATGACGAGCTTCGGGGTAGAATAGGTTACTGAAGAGACCAAGAAATTCCAAGATTAGCTACTGGATTACAATAATGGTAGGTGAAGAACATTCTTCAAAGTGATTTGGCAAGTCGAGACCTGGTTTGTCAAGTGATCCATCCAGAAACAGAGGAGGATTATGAGGCCGGCAAGCTGCTATTAGGACCATGAGAAGGATCACAAGTCCTCCAATAGCTATCCCAAGAATAGCTGCTCTAGAGATTGACACTGTGCAGACAAAACAAGGATCAAAAACATTAGCTTCTTTTATCTAAGATTTTGGTAATGAAAGATTCTAGAAGAGCATAATCACCTCGTACAGTTGGATGAGAAACATGACAAGGCAAGTTCAGCCAACTACCGCAAAGACCAGGATTGCCAATGAAGCTTTGGAAGAAATAAACAAAGCTAAAGTCAAAGATTAGCCAACAAAACAAAATAAAATAAAAAAGAAAACCCCACTAAATAACCATACCTGTTTGGCGAAAATCTTGAGAAGTTATTGCTCTTAGGAATATCGCCTACTAGGTTGTTGTGAGATACATTCCTATAGGGGTTGGTCAAGAATGCAGGGTTAAGTTCTTAGCACAAGTTTCATAGAGAGACACAAAAAGTGTTTCAGAACCAATGGTGTCAACTTACAATACAGTAAGACTGAGGCAGTTGGCTAATGAATCCACATTACCAGTCAAGTTATTATTTTCTAGTCTCCTGCAAATTTGAAGAAACACAACTTTAGATAGATCACTTATATTGACCACATCCATTATGTTTTCAGATTTTTATTGTCACTTTACTGGTATGCTATAACCGTGCCAATCCTTATATGCTTTTCTTTTGTATAGATTTCAATTATCTTAGTTCAATCTTCAAATTTTCTCCAACAATGAAACAATTTCTTAACAGCTTGGAAAGGGTAAGAAGAAGATGCTTACAGCAAAAACAAATTCTGCAGTTGGTTAAGCTCCTCTGGAATTGGTCCCGAGATATTATTATTTGAAAGATCTCTGCAACCAACAATGGCAAAGAAACATTGACTCAGAACTAAAATGTGAAATACAGAAAAAGCCTAACCAAAGCTTATTAGAAGATGCTTCTTACATCTCCATGATGCTTCTTAGATTTCCAAAGTCGCCGGGAACTACACCCGTTATATGGTTTCTGCTCAAGTTCCTATAACAAGAAAGCCGAACTTCACCAACATTTTTCATTGTTTACTCAAAAAAAGCATGCAAGTGGAGGTGTTATGGATGCTCACATCTTTAGAAGATGCTCCAAATCACCAAGGGAAGAAGGAATGATGCCATTTATCTTGTTGTTGGAAAGATCCCTTCAAATGTCAGAAAAGTTACTAACTGTAGAACAAGGCACACCTGGAAACGTATACTTTACAGAAAACAAGAAACGCTTACAATGTATCTAAGTTACCGATACGAGATAGCTCAACTGGGATTGGACCTTTGATATTGTTGTTGGAGAGATTACTGGTTTAACCCATAAATCAAAGAAAACCAAAACTCGGCAGTTAATTGCTTTAAAATCCAAAACCAAAAGCTGCGAACTATATCCTATCATATATAAGATTAAGTTGCACTTCTTAAGATTCTAAGCGTCAATACTTACAGGTAAGTCATGCTCTCCAGCTTTTGAAACGCTCGGGGTATAGTTCCACTGAACTTGTTCCCGTGAACATTTCTACACATCAATGAGATACATAATCATACAGAAGCAATAATATTGAACATTTCTGAATGAAGTTCTTAAAAGAAAGAGATACATACAAGCTGTTCAGGTTTGTACAGGAGCTCAGATGATCAGGTATAGGTCCTTCCAGATCATTGTTGGCCACATTCCTATAAGTAAATTGTTCACATCAATATTGAAACATCAAAACATGTCAAACATATGTAAGTTACTTACAGATCAAATAAGTCAGTAAGCTTCCCAAGCTCTGGTGGTATTTGACCTGTAAGATGATTATCATTGAGCTCCCTGAAAAATATTGTACACATTGTTAATGATGAAACAAAATTTATAGTAACAATACAGTATACAAGAGGTGAAGAAAACATTCGTCGTACAGGTAATGGAGTTTCGACATGTTTCCAAGCTCAGGTGGAATTGAACCAGTCAGCTTGTTACTATGCAAATACCTATAGATAAAGCCAAAATGATAATCACTATATGACTTCAAACTGAAAACTAAACTCTAATGAATAATTAGACTATGAAGGTAAAGAATCACAATTTCTCTGTGAAAGTCAGATTTCCGAGAATTGGAGGGATAGGTCCACTCAACAAGTTGCCACTTAGATCTCTGTATTAAAAGAAAATGGAACCTTTTAAGTTCATAAAAATGTTAAAATTAGTTTCATTGATTAGAAGAAAAGTACTTACAACACTGCAAGAGCTTGCATAAGACCAATCACTGATGGAATCTTCCCAGAAAGCTGATTGGCTTGCAATGATCTAAGATGAAAATAACAATCTACTTTAAAGATAAAACATAGGCAGATTGGAATAACAAGGTAACAGCAGAGAAGTGAGGACTAACAATGTGGCAACTTGGAGGAACCCGATGTCGAAAGGGATCTCGCCGGTAAGCTGGTTGTAGGACAAGTCCCTGAGTTCATCATTATAACCAAATCAGTTAAGAAGATTTTCATAAGTAACAAAACTTCAGTAAGGATGTATAGAAGCAAAGGGAGAAGCACATACAAAACCTGGAAGGCAGTGCAATTTCCTATCGTCTCGGGGATACTACCCGTCAAACTGTTATTTCTCACGTCACTAATCGAAAACAGAAAAACAAAGTCAGAGAATATGGTAATGGGAAATGAACTTATCAGATGGGCAAGAAGAGGTTCATTTGACTTACAAATACCATAGACCAGTCAGCTGACATAAATCTGGAGAAATGTTACCCACCAAGTTGTTTCCACGCAACCCACTGCTCATCAGATTACAACAGTTATCACCAAGCATGAGGAGACATTGAAAGAAAGTTCAAAAACAATGGAGACTTACAGATACTGAAGAACTTCATTCCAATAGATAAGTCTTGGTATCTCACCACTTAGTTTATTCTGTGCCAAGTCCCTAGAATTTGCCACAGCCAATCAAAATTTTCACGCTTTGATCATCTATATAGCTAATAAATAGCAGAGATGTAAGTAAGTATCAGAGAGGGAACATACAAAATTTTCAGGTTTGGAATCTGTGAAAGCGTTGAAGGGATTGGTCCAATCAATTGGTTGTTCTTTAGAATCCTGGAAAAAAAGTAAAGTTTATATTCCACATTGTGAGTATATTCACCATGCACAAAAGGCTTAGAGGCAGCCAGGCAGGGCTAACTAGAAAACTTACAATTGCTCAAGTTGCTTCAACTTCGAAATTGAAAATGGTATGTCACCACTTAATTCATTAAAGGACAAGTCTCTGAATAAAAACAACATCAACACAGTTCATCTACTGACCACTTAACAATTAATTTTTCATGATTAGCAAATCAAAATTGAGGATTCTTACAAGTTTTTCAAAGAGGAACAGTCACCAATCTCATCAGGGATTTGCCCGGATAAGCGATTACCTCGCAGATCACTTCATTAGAAAAATCAGAAGACAAAAGTCACAAATCAGAAAATGAAAAAAGGTAGAATCTTGATCTCAAACTACAGTGAATAAGTTGAAACTGTTACATGGACAAGAGACTCTTGAGATCTCCAATAGCAGGTGAGATTTCTCCATCAAGATTCAAATCTGACAAATTACTACACAACATAGAAAAGACACAAAAACAAATTACAACTTTTTCCACAAACAATAACAAAAGAAACATAAAAAAAAGGATGAAAACTTACAGAGCAACAACATTGAAGGTGACATTTTCACAATTTACACCTCTCCAAACACAATAGTCTGAAGAAGGTGAAGCTGTCCAGTCATAAAGAACATTGTTCACATCTTTGAATGACTTCTTAATCTCCAGCAACGTTGCTCCTTTTTAATAAAAATATTTTATTAACACACGCACAGAAACAAAAAAACAAACAATATTTTGTAAGTTCTTGATAAAGAAAAAAATCAACTTCCAAGAAAATCAAAACTCAAACCCTAATTTATTGAACCTTCTTTTCAAGCTAGAGAAGACCTATGAAGTCAAAATCAATAATAAAAAACGAAAAAAAATAAAATAGCAAGTACCCAGATCTCATTTTCACCACAAAACTTCTTTAAAAACTTCAAAATCAAATTAAAAAAAATCTCTTCTTTTGTTAAAGATCATATAAAAAATCTCATTTTTTAGTTTCTTTCACTTACAATTTGAACTTAAAGACAAAAGCTTCAAACGTTATCAAAAATTTGAACTTGAAAAACCATGCATTAGTAAAAAACTTACCATCTTCTGAATTTACTGTAGTCCCAAAGCTCAAAAAGATGAAAAAACCCAGAAGAACTACATCTGCAAACAGAGCCATTTCCACATATAAAACGACTGCGTTTTTGTTATACTAAAGCTTTTAAGTCTTCATGAAGAAGAAGATGAAACAGAGGATAGAGAAGAAGAGAAGTGTAAGTACCGACATTAGATTTTTATGATTACAGAAAGAGACTCTACCCAAATTGTTGTCTCTTTTTTTCAATTTTATTTTAACATATATAATAATCTTTTTACTTTCACTGAGAAAAAGTTTTGATTTTTATCGTTCCATCACATCCTTATGGCGCAAATTACAGTGTTTCATTGAGTGCTGAGACGACAGAACACACAGACTGAGATAGAGATGGAGAGAGAAGGAGAAGAGTAAATGTGGAAATTGTACAACTGTAGGGACTGTGTGAGAGAGACGAAGTAAGAAGAAGAATTATTTGAGAGGATAAAGTTAAAAACCCCATCATCTTTTTCCCTGCCAGAGTTCTGAGAGCTTTGCAGAAGAGAGAGAAAGAGACGAGTGAGTGGTTTATTTTCACATTTTCTGAGGGTAAAACGGTCATTACCGAAGAACATGTTCATATGGCAGTGAGTAAAGGAGGTCGCTTTCGTTGCCAATACTTCGAGTCTTTGTCTCTCTGTGGCCGTTTCAGTAGATGACCCATATCAATAAATCATATCTTAGGGGTAGTTTCGTATATGTATATTATAATTTAGTGTCACCTTTACTTACATTTACCAATGGTACTTTCTTAGATAGTTTATATGCAATTCGATTGCGACAACTAATATCATTGTTCACAAAAAAGTTTGTAAGATTTTCGCTTCTATAATTGTGTAACACCCTATTACTTTAGAGATGTTTGATTTTTAACAGAGAATTATTTGGACCGGTTTAGTGTGTTTTATACCAGTTTGGAAAAAGAATATCATATTTAGATTCCTCTCGTTGAGACATTTCAGATGGTACATTATTCAGAATTTTTGAACAAACAGTAGGTTTTAAGGGAGCTCATATAATTTTTGTTAGAGGGTTCAGTTTGTTAAAGCTCAAAATTCATTTCGAGGTGAGTTACTCCCTTAGTATTATTATATGTTTGTATAATAGTTTAGAAAATTTTAATAATAGTTAAATATTTGAATTTGTTTAATATTAATTAATTACATTAATTTGGATATGAATTAAGGATTGATTAAAATATTTAGATTTTTGAATTATTTCGATATTATTAGTATGAGTTATTCTGATTGGTGATTCTGATGATGAGATAAGTTCATTCGGTCAAGACCGGTATCAGCATGTCATTCTAATTTAGCTAGTTCTATTGAGAAATTTGTGGCGACCGACATCGTCAACAGATAAATTAAATATTTTGTATTCTGTTAGTGGTATTTGGAGCGGTCAATATTGTGGACCGTACTTTATTACCACTTCGTTAGCCGCCATTATGTCTATCGAGTTTATTATTTAGATATTTTGTTAGTATATGGTTTCGATCGACCAATGATGGAGTTGTACCATTTTGATTATTCATTTCTTGATACATGGTCATTATGTTCTAATGATATTATTATGTTCTACTAATATGATTCGGTTTTGGTAATAATAAATGTCCTTGTTAAATTTATTTTATAAGTTATCTTTAGTTTTTAATAATTGAATCTGAATATTTGTTTTCTGGTATCGGTACGTAAACATTTTTATATACAGGATCATACTATATTGGTACATGTATGTTGGGTTTGTAGTCTCATAGAATGATTTTTTGCTCACATAAATTCTGATTATCATGTAGATGATTTTAAGGAGGAGTAGCGTGTAGCTGAAGTTTAGATTGTTACATCGAGACTTGGTAGTTTTTCTATGTGTTATTTGCTCTTATTTCTCGGATTTGGATTTTTATGAGTTTTGAGACTTTGTGTATTTTGGGATTTCAATATTTTACTTAATTATTTTAGTAACATTCAAAAATATCTTTTTGAATTTTTTTGCGGCTTTACAATGTGTGATTTTTGGGGCATTGCAAAATTACTAAATTTAGAAATATCTATTTTACAAACAAAATTTAGAAATATCTTATGTATTACCCACACATTTTTTACTTTAAATCTCTTCAAATTGGCAATTAAAACAAATTAAGTTGTTGTAACAGTAGCCACTCAACGAAGACGAGATCTGGCCCACCTTCTAATAAATAGGGGTACAACCCGGAACCTATTCATTATTAAATTTAGTAATATTTAACATTGGTATCAATATTTCAAATCTTGATTTTGAAGACCAAAACCCTAGAGTGATAGCGAGAACCTACCTTGCTGCGACCGTCTTTTGCTCTGCGGTTTGCCACCAAAGTTGTGGGCAGTGGTTTACCTTCTTATGGCCCATGTATACATCACTCTCCCTCAAAGACCTATGATGGCTAGTGGAGGAGAAGTTTTTCAAACAGAAATCTTGTGTCAAGTGGTTAAGCGATGAGGATCCAAATACTGCGTTCTTTCACAACGATCAGCTCGAAATGCTATATGTAAACAGGTGAAGGAAGAGGGAGTGGTAGTCACGAATATTGAAGATATGAAACACAAAGCGATTAAATTCTACACTAATTAGTGTCTGGTTTCATGATGGAGGCGATGAGAGGTTGAAGATGAAACTCTTCAATCTATTTATAGGGAAATATAGCCTTAGGGATCAAGGAAAATTTTTCAAAATCGTTTTATCCCCTATGTTTCAAAATTTAGTAAAAATTACATTGATTGTTATTATTTTATTTGAAAATAATTTATCATCAAAATTTTTAAATAACACCTAAATTGAGATTTGAAAGAATTAGAATATTTCAGTTATTTATCGTAATAGGAACTAATTGATTTAACAGCTTCTATTTTCAAAAAGTAAAAAAAAAATTGCATCTTTATTTACTAAATCAATGGAATTCTTTTAAAATATATATTTTTTATTGCACACAAAATCAGTAGATGATTTACAAATCCTTAGTTTTGAATAAAAAAACAAAAGGTTAAAAGTGATTATAGGAATATATGATATCAAAATTTATTGGATTAGGATTCTAAATATAGAATTTTAGTGAAAATTTTATTTAATATATATATAACGTGTTTAAATGATTTAACATATCATTTTTACAATTAATAAATGAGTACATATAGGATTTATATATTATTTAATGTATCATTTTATTTTCCATCACTTAATATGGTGAGTAACTATATTATGATACGTAATTAATTATCATATTTTTTTACCCTTTTATGTTAAGATATTGGTCAATATTTTTCAATACAAGTAATGAGTAATTAATATTGACTTCTGTTATATTTTGTCTGGGAGATGTTATCTTCTTTAGCATGGTTACATGTTTGTAGTGCGTTTCAGAGCTTAGGAGACTGTATTGCCTTAAAACCTAGGTTACGTGGAATCAGAAGCGGGTACGCGGAAACGAAAACGTATAGAAACGTAGAAGTGATTTTTTGAAAAAACTAGGAAGCGGATACGTATTGGAAGCGTATACATATACATATATATATATATAAATAAACATTATACAATATTAAAAATTATTGTTAATAACATATATTCAATACATTTATATATATATATATATAATTACACATCTAATATATTAAAAATTGCTATAAATAACATAAATTCAGTGCCTCATTTTTACACAATTCAACTAAAACCATTTTAATTTGAAATCATCATATTTATTATAGTTATATGTTTTTCAAAAGAAAAATCTTTGTATTCAAATTTTTCAAAATAATCTTATTCAACTAATCAAATTAATCACTTTCAACATTTTGCATTTGATTCAAATAATCATTTTAAGTAAATTTTTTTATAGATAAAAGACAAAATGATATTTACAATCACAAAATTACTATATTAGTTTTTGCTTTTTTAAAAATACAAAATATATAAAAAAATAATAGCTACTAAAACGGAAGTGTAAGTTTCCAACACGTTTTTAAAGAATATTTTTGGAAGTGCCATGAAAGTGAAATTCCGAAAGCTTCCGAGAGATTCTGATTCTGATTCCAAAGCGGAAAGCGGACGTTGAACGAAGCTTCCGTGCTACCTAGCTTAAAACAAACCATAAATAAATTTATGATTCTAAACCTTATTAGTATTCCATTTAAGAAATGTTGGGAAAGATTGCAACAATTGCAGGATTGAACAACCTTCGAACAAGTGACCGAGGTCATGATACATAGACATTAATACAGAGAAAATCATTATACATAGACATTAATACAGAGAAAATCATTTACAAATGAGCACAAACGCGCATTCCCTTGCTAGGGGAACAATGCACATCTTTTTAATATATGTACAATCCCTCTAATGCACAGCCTTCCATATCAACAGTACGGTGGCCTCTCAAACAGTCATAAACAGATCAGATCTGCATTTTGTGGCGGACTCATAAATTATTTTTACTGGGGTCAAACAAAAATCGCAAAAATAAATTATAAAATTGATTGCAGTGTAATATTACACAAAATATTAGACAAATGGAAAACAAATTAAAATATAAACTATTTATATTTTTCTTATCAATTTCTTACAAAAGACGTATACTTCCTAAAAATGTTATGATTTTTAAAAGAATAAAAATTAAAATGATTTAATATAACAAAAAAAATAGAGTTTAAAGAAAGATTGAACCCTGGTTTAAATGTGTCATAAGCGATCAAATAACCATTTGTGCTGCTGGATCTTCATATTTCTATATGCACCAAAATATATTTATATATATTAGGGGTGTCATGTGACCCGTCTGCATCCTTCCATATTTTGTTTTTTCATACACTTGAAAATAGTTCTAGCGATTCGAAAATTTGCATCACCTTCAAGAACATATCTGCATCCTTGTAATTCTCAATGGTGTTGATAGATGCAATTTTTCTATTCTTACGCCAATGTGGCACTCCCCCGTACTTGAACAAACTCATCTGCTCGATCTAGTCTTCGTACATGTATATGTGGCATCAATGGGTCTCTCCTTCTATAGTAAGTAAATTCAAACTCCATTCCTGCAAACTCATTGCCCAAGTATGCAATTAGAAATTTATTAATCTGCCATCTAACCGGTTTAGCCTAGTGACCTGATAAATTGAAATCTTTTTCTTTGGTTTTTTTTACTAAGTATTAAGAACTATAATGAAGTTGAGCTTACATTTTAATGGGTCATGTGGAAAATTACATTGTCAAATTAGAAATCATATTTTTTATATGTATTGGGCCGAATTTAGGATAACTACTTTTAAAATTGTATTAAGATATTTTTTGTTGGCATTAGCTTCTACTAATATTTGAAAAGTACATTTTTGACATAACCAAAATTGAGTTATTATTTACAACAATTGTCATCCAATTTACTAACAAAATAAATTTCTTGTAAAAGTTATATATTATAGAAACATGTTAATATATGAATAAACAATACAAGAATATAGATGTACTTTTAACTTTCGATTTAGCATGATAGATTGTTCGATACACATGCTCGTTAATGTTTTATAAAACATGTTAACAGACGTTATGTTGTGTTACGTTCATTATGATGGTATACTAAAAACATATAAAAACAATATTTGTGTTTTTAGTGTAAAAATTTATTTAAAATGATACAAAATAACTTATCGTATTGTGATAATATTATCAATATTCAATATATCATGCTAATAAAATAAATAACTATATAAAACTGTAAGCGATTCTTGAAGGATATATTATTAGAGTTAGCGCTAGAACCTATATAAAGTTGACAAAATATTTAACTGCCTAATACTAGAGTTTATCTTCCTAAATTTTTGATCGCTAAAACAATACTCAACCCTTAAAATTTTAATAGGGATATTTTAGTCAAAAAAATTATAAGATGAGAGAGAATTAATTAATAAAAAACTACTACCACTTTATTAATTTTTAACTTATCTATACATTTTGAACTAAATCACCCATAAATAAATAAGTTACATATATATATACACACATACAGTTATATATCAATATATATGCACAAATATAACTAAAATTACATGCTTATATACATTATTAATGATATAATAATATTTTACAATTTGAATTTTAAATACAAAATATTATTAATATTATACAGATGTTAAAGACACATGTCTTAAAAACGATAGAAAACGAAAAAACTAAAAATTAGACGATGTCATTAGAAGTCTAAATAAAATAAAATAAAATAAAGTTGCAAAACCAATGGCTAGAAGAAGTTTTCCTCCTTACTAATCACACATAAATAGTAATATTAAGAAAATGTTTTGTTTTGTTATGATGTGTTAAGAATTGAACCAAAAAATCAAAATTTTCATAATAAAAGATACATCTTTATCTACTTAATCTTTTTTTCTCTTATATAAAGTATGTTTTTCATATTATCTCTGCTTTTTATTTTCAGTACTATTTTACTTTTTGTTCACGATTTTTATATATTTATTAAGTTGACATGTCGTAAATTATTTTGTTGCTTTTGTTTTTAGGATTTAATAGCATCTCCAACCCATTTTTCTATTTTCCACTTTAAAATTGAGTAATTTTAAAATTGAAATAATACAAGTTGAACTTGACTCACTCAATAAACGAAATGTAATTGGACCAATTGTAATCACACCTGGAAATGTGAGATCGGTTGGATAAAAAAAGGGTTCTTGTTAGGAAACGAAATGAGAAAAATGAGATTGTGAGATACAAAGCTCGCCTCGTAGCTCAAGGATTTTCTCAAAGGCTAGGGATTGATTACAAAGAACTGTATTCCCTAGTTATGGATGCAATCACGTTTAGATCATTGATGAGTCTACAGGCTGATGAAAATCTAGAGATGCTTTTCATGTATGTTGTTACAACATATTTATATGAGTCATTAGATACCAATATCTATATGAGAATTTCATATGGGTTTAAGATGTTAGGAGCATTAAAATCTAAACCCAAAGAGTTATACGCAATAAAAATGCAAATATCATTATACGGGTCAAAGCAATATGGACGTATGTGATATAATCTTCTTACTGAGCATTTAATAAAAGAAGGATATGTGAATAATCCTAGATGCCCATTTGTCTTTATTATGAAAACAACATCTGGAATTGTAGTTATCGCGGTCTATGTTGATGACCAAAACATTTTAGGAACTGATGAGGAAATACAAAAAGCAACAAACTATTTAAAATGAGAATTTGAGATGAACGATCTGGGACAGACAAAACATTTTCTTGGCCTACAAATTGAGGATTCTCAAAAGGCATATGTGTACACTACAAGAAAAATACCGCAAAACTGACGGCCAATTCTATCGAAAATCCTTCGGTTTTTTCCGTCACTTCTATCTCGTCGGAAATAAAAGCTGCGTCGGAAATCCGTCGGCAATTCCGACGGATTTCCGACAGAATACCAAAAGCAGGATTCCGTCGGAAATCCATCGGTTTTTATCCGTCGGTGTTCCATCGGTTTAAAACCGATGGATTTCTGACGGATCTAAAACTATCGGAATTCCGACGGCTTTAAAACCGACGGAATTCCGACGGCTTTAAAACCGACGGAACACCGATGGATATCTGATATTTATAAACCGACGGATTTCCGACTGATCAAAAACCGACGGAATTCCGACGGATGAAAAACCGACAGATTTCTGACGGAATTGTTTATTTTTTTTAAATTATATAATCGAATTTTTAAAATTAAATTTATTAATTTAAAAATTTTGTTTTCTAATATAAATTAAAATTAAAGAAATAATAATTATAAAATAATGCAATAATTCAAATAAAAATTCAATAGTTATAAAATAATTCAAAAAAAAAAAAAAAAAACTAAAACAAACTAAAACTACGATGGCGGGAATCGGGAAATGAATTCCTCCATGCGTTGCTGCAATGCTAGGTGATCCGCCTCCAATTTGCGGGTTCTCTCGCGTTCCGCTTCTTGTTGGAGGTGATCCGCTTCTCGTTGGAGGCGATCCACTTTTCGTTGGAGGCGATCCGCTTCTCGTTCTTCTGCGAGGTGTTGCAACTGCGTCTTCATGGCGTCCATCTCAGCGTCTCGTTGTGTGAGCTGTGCCCTACGATCGGGAGAATCGCCGTAGAAACACGAAGATGCAGAAAAAGATCCATCGTCCGGAAGACCAAATACACGACCTTTGGTCTTCGGAGTACACTGCGGTAAGAAACGAAAACTTTGTTAAAAATTAGAAATTACAAAAAAACGATTTAAATATATATTTTACTTACCTCATAGATGAATTCGTTAATCTTCTCGAATAGAACTTCGGTCATTCGAGGCGTTCCTTCGGTGAGTGGCTGAGAAAGGAGGAGGTCTTCACTCATCTTCGTGACGTTGTCAATGATCTCCCGAGCCAGCAGATCTTGGATTTCATGGGTCTTCCTGCTGGTATGCACATCCTTGAGCAATCTGAGAGCGGAAGGTTAGACACCGTCTTCCCTAAACTACAAAAATGAAAATTTAGTAAAATATAAAATTATAAAACTAAAATAACAATATTTTAATTAAATAAGAAACTTACCAGTTGTTTGGCCCGTGTGACCAAACTAACCGCTCCTAGATTGTGCGTCGCCTTGCCTTTTCCTTTGCGATCGCTATTTCGGCACGCAGAATGAGTTGTGAAGCTTGTCTTGGTCGGTTTTTCACTCCAATAAGTGCATAACCCGCTCCATAGGCTCGGGTTGGAAACCAACTCCCTTGGGACATCATTCTTGTGCCACTTCTCCTTCCACTCGTTCAGCTTCCATGAATACATTCTCGATGCTTTTCTATCGAAGCATCGTCTAACCGTGGTGGTAATGTAGCTGTCCCAATTAAATTCTTGCTGCAAATCAAAAATTAAATTAAAATAAACTATATTAAATAAAAGTAAAACAATTTAAAATATGAGGTACTTACTGCAAATTGGCAAAACCAATATTCCTGATCCGCCATCGGCATTTGGTTGTACGTCGGGTACGGATGCCGAAGCATTCCATTGAGCATCCGGTTAATGGACTTGGAAATCCCATTTCCGGAATCACCAAACCTACAAAACAAATTATTGCAAATAATTTGAATTGTAACTAAAGTTATAATAGTAAATAAATATTAAAATTCTTAAAATTAAAAAAAACTGACCATGTGTCTCGCCAGATTCGGATGGG
>CM051376.1:16301717-16326717 GCA_028015245.1 Cardamine occulta | reverse complement strand
AGCGAGGCAATCTATCTCGTCCTGGTTGAGCGACAAAGTCCTCGACGCTCATTTTGTCGGTGCATAGGTGAAGGCGTGCGTAGAGGCTTGTCTCCGGGATATGTGTCTCGGTGTAGGAGAACTCCTCGAACCTGAACTACCTCTCCCTCGACTACTACGTCACAAGGAGTGGTAGTACCGACCGTAATCCCTAGAAAAATTAAAAAAGAAATCAAACATTATATGAAAAAAATTATACATCATCAAAATAATAAAAAAATTATCAAAAAAATATTTTAAATTCATTATTAGTCAAAAAAAATTATACATTTATAAAAGAATGATTAATTTATGGAAATACTTATAAATTACTAAAATCATCATAAATTTATATTTATAAGTATTAATTCCAAAACAATTATAAATTTGTAAATCCATGATTATTACATGAAAAAAATTATACATTATCAAAATAATAAAACTTTATCAAAAAAATATTTTAAAATTATTATTATTCCAAAAAAATTATACATTTAAAAAATAATGAATAATTGATGGAAATACTTATAAATTACTAAAATCATCATAAATTTATATTTATAAGTATTAATTCCAAAACCATTATAAATTTGTAAATCCATGATTTATAAAAGAATAAATAATTCATGGAAATAATTATAAATTACTAACATGATTAAAAATTATCAAAAAAAATAATCATAATTTTCTAAAAATAATAATTCATACCAAAATTAAGAAAATTTTAATGCATGAAAATAATTATAAATAAGTTAAATAAATAAATTAATTAACAAAACAAATAATTTCAATAAACATAACAAAACTTAATACTAATTAACATAATAATTCAACCACAAATTCTAACAAATCTAAAATTCCAAATCAAACTCATTTACATAACAATCCATGTTATAAAGTAGATAAATCCTAAAACTAACAAACCAAATCCTAAATCTAACATTACAAACCTAATTCTAACAATTCTAATTTTCTAAACCAATCAATCTAACTCAAAACCTAACAATCCATAATATAAACTTAAGAACTTACAAGTTTGGGGGATTTTGAGCCATTGGGATGAAGGATCGGATTTAGAAAAGGAGATTTGGCGATTTTAGAGGAGGAAGAAGACGAAGTCGGAATATATTACGATATTTCCGATGGATATATCCGTCGGAAATCCGTCACTTTAAAAAAAAAAATTATGCACGTTCTCGATAAGGTTTCACGAACGTTCGCGCTTAAATTTTCGCGAATCCGTCGGAAATCCGTCGGAGTCGCGAAAATTAAGGTATCGCGGGAAACGAAAAGATATTCACGGTTACATTTTCATTATCCGTCGGAAAATATAATATGCATGTCTTCTGATTGGCCAGTCAAACCTTAAACGGGGACACGTGTTACCACAAGACCGTCGGAAATTTCCGCACCGTTTCAGTAAACATACGTTTTTAGTTTTATAAATTCATGATTGCAAACACAAATAACTTATAGAAATCTTTCATTTGTCAAATTTCAATAGTTTATAAGATTATTTCGTTTTTGGTAAACTTGTATGTTAACTATACGTTTATCTATCAAACACTTTCGGTCGAACCATGTCGATGAATGGAAACTTTTGAAAATATGTTATATATCACATAATTTAGTTTATTTTGTCAAAGTTTGTTGTTAACATTGTCTTGATGTGCAAGAAATTACAAATTAACCATGTAACCCCCAAAACCGTTGGAAATCCGTCGGAAAAACCGACGGATTTCCGACGGTTTTAGGGTTACACGCGTCAATAAAAATTAAATTAAAAATATATCCAAATCCGTCGGAAATCCATCAGAAATTTCTGACAGATTTCCGACGTATTAGTGGTAACACGTGTCCCCCTTTAAGGTTTGACTGGCCAATTAGAAGACACATGTTCATTTTTAGCGTTTTAAATTATCTTTCTGACGGATATGGGTTTATTTGTGGTTTAATAGTTATTGTGAATTTTTGGTTTAATGGTTATTTTATACTTCCATTAATGTTTATAGGTGGTTTAATGAGTTTTGTGGGTTTGTTAAGATGTTTGTTTAGGGAATATATATTTCTGGAAAAATCTTATTTTATTAAAACTTGTAAAAATATACGAAGCTCTAATTGAGCTTATAAAATGCTCGTCAGCTGTGGTCTTCGAGGACCTATGGTTTAAACTGTAATGTCAAAATTAAATAAAATACACAAAAACAAATTTAAAACCTTTCTGTAAAAATAAAAAATAATACAAAACACACATATAACTAATCTTCATCAGATGATGATGATGATCCCTCAGATGGAATTGAGTCTGTATCCTCATAAAATTCACCTTGTTTTTCTTCTGATTCGGAAAAAACTAAACCAAATTGTGTGAAATCAACAACAAGATCCAGATCACAAGAAAGCTCAACTGGATCCATTGGAACAACTTCTGCTGACTGTAAAGCATCGTATTCTGCAACTCCATAAATTCTTCCTCTCGGGATCACTGTAGTAACTCTGCGCCAATGATATGTCCGCCGTGTAACTCGAGGATAACGAATATAGCACACCTAAAAAACATATAAATTTTGTAATTATTATAACAAAATAATGAATTGAGTATTAATTACACTAATATTTGTACCCTACCGCCACCATGATCCTAGAATGAATGGGTCATACTTTCTAGTCTCCGACTTGAATTAACAGACGTAACACCAAATTGGTCCACATGAAGCCCACACCCGAGTGTTGAATCATACCAATCACACTTGAAAACAATGCACCTCAAGTCTAACATTCCTGGGTACCGCACTTCCAATATTTCCTGAAGAACGCCGTAGTAAACATCATTACCAGATTTCACTGAAATACTAGATCCCTCTACTCTACTCAAATTCTTAACCTTTTTCTTCAGATGAAACATATACCGCTCAAATAGATACATCCAACGGTATTGAACCGGGCCTCCTAGTTCTGCTTCTCGTGGGAGGTGGATCGGAAGATGTTCCATCACATCAAAGAAAGATGGTGGAAATATCTTCTCCAAATTACAAAGGATCACTGGGATATTGGCCTGTAATTGCTTGGTGGACGTCTTTATGAAGAAGATGAGCAAAAGCGAATGGAAGAAGCCTTTGCATCACAACGTGACAATCATGACTCTTCATTCCAGTAAACTTTCCTTCTTCATAATTGATGCAGTTACGCAAATTAGATGCGTATCCATCAGTGAATTTAACATCGTCGTGAATCCAATCAAAAAATTCTGTTTTCTTTGCTGCTTCTAACCGGTATAATGGAAATGGACATTGACCATTTGAGAGCACTTCAAGAAAACCTTGATCGCAGTACGCTGGCAAGTCTAATTTAGATTTCATATTGTCTTTCGTCTTCCATTGAACGTTTAAGACAGTGTTCATGATGTTCTCAAATAAGTTCTTCTCAACGTGCATCACATCAAGATTATGCCGCAATAAATAGTTCTTCCAGTAAGGCAAATCCCAAAATATGCTCTTCTTGTGCCAGCTATGAAATTCACCGACACCATAAATAGGTTCATGTCTAGTACCCCCACAATAAGGAGTCATCTCAGCACAAAAATCTCTCAACTGCTCCAATAAAGTCTCACCGTCTATCTCAGGCGGTCGACCATCAAAAACTTGCCTACCCTTCGTAAACATTGTTCTCGAACGATGATACAGATGATCACTCGGTAAAAATCTTCTATGACAATCAAACCAACAACTTTTTCTGCCGTGATTCAGTTGGAATGCATCAGTGTTGTCTTGGCAATACGGACACGATAATCTCCCATGTGTTGTCCATCCAGATAACATACCATATGCTGGAAAATCGCTTATGGTCCACATAAGCACCGCACGCATCTTAAAGTTTTGCTGGGTTAAAACATCGTACGCTTCCACACCACGCTCCCATAGCATTTGTAACTCATAGATCAATGGCTGGAGGAATATATGAAGTGATCTCTTCGGATGCTCTGGGCCGAGAACAAGAATCGAGAGATATAAAAACTCTCTACGCATGCACAGAGATGGAGGCAAATTGTAAGGGGTTACAATTACGGGCCATAACGAATATTTCCTTCCATGCTTCCCAAATGGGTTAAAACCATCTGTACATAACCCGAGGTACACATTCCTTTGCTCATACGCAAATTCCGGATACAATGATTGAAAATGTTTCCAAGCTTCTGCGTCTGAAAGATGTGTAATATCTTCATCTTGACGATGTTCTGCATGCCATCTCATTGGCTCTACCGTGCGCTGAGAAGTATATTACCTCTTCAACCTCTCTGTTATTGGTAAATACCACATACGTTTATATGAAATTTGAATTCTGCCACTACTTTCTTGATACCGTGGTTTATGACAAAATCGACATCTTTTGCGGTTTTCATCTTCTCTCCAATATAGCATACAGTTGTCGATGCACACATCTATTACCTTATACGGTAAACCAAGACCAGATACAAGTTTTTGTACCTCGTAGTATGATCCGGGTAAAAGATTATCTTCTGGCAATAAATCTTTCGCTCAATCTGTTATCGCATCAACGCACTCCTCTGCCAAATTCTAAGCCGTCTTAATCATCATCAATCTACTTGCAGATGATAAAGGCGAATGACCTTCTTTACACCCTTTATATAGTGGCTGCTTTGCAGCATCTAACATATAAAAAAATCTTCTTGCTTCTACATTAGGTTCTTCGAACCTATATCTTTCTTCACCGCTAAACTCGACATTCTCTCTAAACGTATCATTCACAATCTGCACGCTCCCTACACCTACATCTACTTCCGTGCTACCTCCTAAACAATCTGAGACAATTGGTTCACTAGTACTACCATACTCAACATTTGTTTCTCCATGTAAATACTATATCTTGTAACCCGACGTAAACCCATTACTATACAAATGATGCCAAACTATCTCTATCGCAACATTACGAGAATTCCTACAAATTGAACATGGACATTTTAACTTACCTGATTTTTGAACATGCAGTTGCTTTCCCGCCACTTCCATGAACTCGTATATGCCTCGTGCATACTCCTCGTTCAAGTTATTCATCTCCGGATCCATAAATGGTTCATCCATCCATGATCGAAAATATCTAGACATATTTTTCACCTTTTTTTTAGAATTCATATTAAGTAAACAAGAAATGAGAGAGAGATATGAAATTAAGCTTGTTGTGTAATGGGATAGAGGAAGAGAGAAACATATATATAAACTCATTTCCATCAGATTTCCATCGGAAATCCATCGGTTTACAATGGTAAATTCAACGGCTACATTAATGTTCATATTATCCGACATATTTCTAGAAGCCGTCAGAAATCCGTCGGAATATAACGGCATGGATATCCGTCGGAAAACCATCGGAATATAATTGCATGGATTTCCGTCGGAAATACCGTCGGAAATCCATCGGAAATCCATCGGACTTTTCCGACGGACATAGTTCCGTCGGAAATTTCCGACGGATTTCCGACGGATTCCCAGAATTTTCAAATCTCGGGAATCCGTCGGGAAACCGTCGATTTTTTCCGATGGAATTATTGTCCGTCAGAAATTCCGTCGGTTTTGCGGTAGATTTCTTGTAGTGGTACATCAATTCACATATATCAAAAGAGTATTAAAACATTTTAACATGGATAAGGTAACTCTTCTCAGTACTCCAATGACCGTTAGATCACTTAAAGTTAAAAATGATTATTTTCGACTAACTGAGGAGAATGAAAAGATATTTGGTCCTAAATTATAAGTGCAATTGAAGCATTTATGTATCTTGCAAATAGCACTCGACCTTATATATAATTTACTATTAATCTTTTGGTAAGATTTTGTCCATCCCTTCCACGAAGACATTGAAATAGAATTAAACATGTCTTTCGGTACCTTCAAGGGACTACTGATTAATGATTATTTTATTCCAAAAATTCAAATGATCAAATGGTAGATTTTGGAGGTGCATAATATTTGTCGTATACACACATGGCTCGATCACAAACGTGACACGTATTCACAATCGGAGGCACTTCTATAACGTGGCATTCTTAGAAGGAGTCGCATGTGGCCACTTCTTCTAATCATGTGGAAATCATCACTTCATGAAGCGACTAGAGAATGTGTATGGCTAAGATCAAAAGTCAACACATTCAATCAAGTAGTGGAATTCTAGTAAAAATAGAACATACTATCTTATATAAAGACAATGCTGCTTGTGTTGCTCAGACGAAAGAATGATATATCAAAAGTGATAGAAGTAAACATATCCTTCCAAAAATTTTCATACACCCAAGAACTTGAGAAGAATAAAAATATTGAAGTAAGATATGTTGGCAATGTTGTAGATTCCTTCACAAAATCACTACACACCACTGTGTTCAGGAAACATGTGTATAATATCGGAATACATCACCAACAAAACTTATAAGATATGATCATGATGATTCGAGGGGGAGTTTGTGTGGTTGTACTCTTTTTACCTACTATGATTTTTCTCACTAAATTTTTCCTAGAAAGATTTTTAGTGAGGCAACAAAAGATATAACGCAATATACAATAGTAACACTGGCCTCCAAGGGGATTATGAAAGTAAAAAAAAAATCAATAAGAAATATGAAGCGTAAATAGTTTATATGGAACCCACTGTCACTATACATACACAATAACTTATACTTTTCACCACAATAACACTGGCCTCAATTTTACACAAACTCACATCTTTCATAATAAGAAAAAATCAATTATATTAGGGATGTCAATTAGGGTTACAAACCCACGGGCAACCCTAAACCCTATGGGGTGGGTTAGGGTTCATGTTTTTATTATCCAGAAAAAAACGGGCATTGCGGGTAGATCCGCCACGGTCCATGATCTTTGTTGGACAAACCCACATGGGTTGTGGGTTAATCCGCGAGTTAAATTTTCTTTTATATTAAAACTTTTATATACAGTTATGGATTATGACCCGTTAATCCTTTAGATTATTTTTTCCAAATTCCCAAAATTTTAAAAGAAAACTTTAAATATTCAAGTAACCTTAATCATAGTTATCCTCAAAGTTATTTGTCCAAAAAAAAATTCTTTCACCTGTTTGTTTCTCTTTGTACGTGTGTGAAGAGGCAAGACCAAATAATTGATTAACAAGAAACTAATGGGGTTTTACAGTAATATCACATCGATGTCCAACTCTATGTCTAATTGGACACTAAGGACAAAGAGGAAGTCGGGAATCCTCTTCCGACTGATTTTACTTTAGAAACATTGAAGAAACATTTTGTTTTTTCAAATATATATATTAATAAGTTAGAGATGTTGATAATGCTCAGATCAATTTCAGATTTGAATATTTGAAAAATTATAACTTGTTGCTTTAGTTATGCATTTTGTGATTTTTGATACTATTTTTTTAGGATGGATACGAGATGCATTTACTACGTTATCTATGAATTTACATTATAAAGTTTTATTTGTTTTTGTTATTAACTTAATTATGAATTCCGCGGACCGACCCGCTAAACCCGCGGTTATAGTGCGGAACGGATTATGGTTATTAGTTTAAAACCAACGGGTTATGATAGGCCAATCCGCCAAAACATGCAAATTAACTCAATCCGCAATGGAGCGGATTAAACAGGACAGATTAACCTACTTTGACACCCCTAAATTATATTTAGTACCTGGATTGTTTTCATGGATATTAAATATTTCTCCATTATTTATGTTGATATAACTCATAAATTATACTATATATATTATAACAGTTTTTTTTTTTTTTTCATTTTTTCTGAACGATAATGTTGTGCATAGCCAATTAGCCATTAGATGCATTTGGTGTTATCCCGAATGACATCACTTCACGCTACAACGAGCCTTCCACTTCGCCACAATTCGAACCGCACAAAGCTAACGTGCGCCGCATTGTCACCTCCGCCATGGAAGCAGAGCCGGCGAGTAATCTCCGTTTCCTTGTTCCTCTCCCCCTTCCTCCTGATCTCCAACGGTTCAATTTCACCAATCCGATTCTCAATTTCACGAATTCAATTGAAATTCACTAATCCGAGTTTTGCTCACCTCGAATTTGGTATTTGTATGTTGATGATCAGACGCCATGGCTGGTAGCTTCATGGATAAATACGTCAAGAGGTAAGTAAAATTGAAGATTCCTCAAAATCTTCCCACTTAGATTTTGAAACGTATTTAATAATTTCATTCATATATTTATAAATTAAAACCAGTTTTTGAATTAGGAAAAAACTTGATCCACTTGAAGCATATGTGCCACCAGTGATGCTAGCTCAGCTACAGATTCAAGATCTTGGTAACTTTTCTGCATTTTGCTACACATTATTCATATGTAAACTAGTGTTATATAATTAATAACTAACACTGTAATCTAATTTATGGTGTTGGAGAGACATTTTTGAATGTGGAGAAACCTGAATTCGAAGAATGTAGACGTCAATTGCGGTCTGGTCCTGCTAGCTCTTTGCGTGTTAACATTCGAGCTGTAAGTTTTGTTAAGTTAACATTCTCTTTTTTTGCTTCGGTTCGATTGTAATATGTAAAGTCTTAACTCTTGCAGGTTGCTCAGTATGCTTTAGATGATGGTTATTCGAAAACTGCGTCTGATGATGTTGATCGATGTTTAAGGTACTCATATTTCCCGAGCCTGTTATAAGTTTTACATAGCTGAGTGGTGACTTGAAGTGTGTATTTACAGAGCATTGGAAGAACTGGATTCATTGTTTCTACGTGCGTCGAGGAAGGATTCAAATGCAACTGTTGAATTGATGAAGTCACAGCTTGGAACAGCATTAGCCGCATTGGACAGGTAATCTTTACATTCAAAAGCATACACACAGGAGAAAGTTTGCTAACCGAACAGCATTTGCAGCCTTTTACAAACAGTTCCTTCTCAAGTGCTTGATAGAGGGAAAGCTATGGTGGATGTTTACAGATCATCATCTGTACAAGATGCGGGAAGTGATGATGTATCAGACTCTTCTGAGATGAAGCAGCTCCAGTCCATACTGTGAACAATAAGGTCTTAACACCGACTTTTACTATCCAAAAACACTTATTGATCTTACAACATTGGCATTAAACTCTTATCCGTGTATATCCTGTATTGGTAACATCAATTGATGAAGGAAATAGAACATTTGCATATATTAAAATATGGATAGGGTACTGCTAATGAAATCGTCTCCGATACAACTAGACCAAGTAGACGATATGACTTGATCCACAGGCACTTATGATACAAGATACGGAATCACGTATCAAAGACGAAGGCCCAAGAGTTAAGAAGATTCTTATTGAAAAGTTTATTGTTTCCTTTTAATATTAGATTTAAGGCTTTGATAATTTTCCTTTTAATTATGGTTTTAGGTCGGTTGTAAGAAGTCTATAAAAGGACTTCTAAACATCAATAATATTTATCTTCCAAACATTAACCTTATTCTCAAGAGAGACTAGGGTTAAAGGAAGCTTAAGCTCTAAGCTATTCATCTTTCCGTTGATTAATCACGGCTCTCGTAACAAGGAATCAAGCAAAGGTTCTGGCTCATAACAACTTACCGGTGCAGCAACACACGGCGAGTTTTAGCAATGCACACATAAACGATATAAACTAAGCTTAAACCGCCTATTTCGGCTAATGTTTGTCTATCAATTGAGAACCCTTTCATAGAAGAAACAGGTCTAAAACTTGCAACTACCAACTTCATTGTCTTTAGACAGCAAGCCAAAACAACTATGATTTAAAACATTACCAATTGTAGTGCAAATTTGTCTAAGTTGAGGCAAATTATAACCTCATTTTCCTAGACTTCTTACCATATTGTTGTTAGAATGTAGAGTATGATATCTTGTAAGTTGAGGATATCCTTATATATTTATATCCAATATAAGTTTGTAAAATGTTTTAACTCTGTTATCGAATTTGTATGCCCTATATGAGATTTTTGTTCTCTTGCTACCCTGTATTATTATAGGGTATATAGAAATATTAAAAACAACCTAACATCTTCGACTATATTTTAATGAAATGTAAAACTCTATGATTTCTGCACTAAATTATGTAGTCTACATATCAAATAAAAAAGGTAGGTATGGGATCGAGAATGAAGTCTGCAATAACATTTATTCTGTTGTCTTCTCAATAAGCCAAAACCGATCCCATTCTTGTAGTACTGCCTGAACTTGTGACCTAAGAAGCTTGTGTGATCTAAGAAGAAACGAAAACTCCCAGCGCATGTTTCTTTCCTTTGCTTTTCACTGCTTCGCATTTCTGCAAGTGCGCTGTCCTAGTTGGATCTATTTGAGTTTAAAAATCGGAATGGTACAAACAAACCAAACTCGAATGGGTATTGGGCGTTCGACAAAGTGGACATTCTTGCTTTTCATTGCACCATTCCATAATGCAGCTCCTGCACATGACAGATCACTCTTTCAACAAAGCACAAAGTTTCAACATCCATTTTGGATCTTTCGTTCATGTAGTTCGAGTGAATGTTTATTGTCAATACAAGGGTTCATTTTATCAAAGCAGTTTGAACTAATGGAGATCAAGACGTTTTAGATCAGCCATAACAGAGAAGCAATTAAAGTAGAAATTTTTTTTTATTACCAACAAAACACATGACCACAAGGAGTGGCTGTTGGGTGCTGACGGGTGCTTAAGCAGAGAGTGCATTTCCCCACTGACTGCAACCACAGTACATAACGAGGTAAACATCTAACATCAAAAGTGGACATAAATTTCATAAAAATTAATGAAAAATAATCCCATTTGGATTTGCAATTAAGAGGATTAATATATTCCGTTTCGAAACCAAGAGATGCACTTGTCAAAGTCGTATGTAGAACTAGAAACCGTATGTAGAACTAGTCGCGTGGCCATCTAGTCTATCAGATATCATGCCTGAACCACTATTTTGTTTCTCTTAATTACATTTAGACAAAATAACCTTTCACGCAAGGGCATGGATTTTACTAAGAGTTTTGAGCCTCTCTTGCATGTATTTACTTTTTTCAACAACGATCACAGTATTCAACATATTTGCCATATCAAAGTAACAGAGGTTGCTAAGTTGTTAAAAGTATATGTACCTCCAGAGTTGAAGTTGAATCAGAGGTGGACCAGTTTCCCTTTTCAGCTTCTGAAGATATCAAACTTCCCTCTTCGTTTAAAACAGGTAACCCTCTCCCTGCAAGAACATTACCAAAACTATACTATCGTAAGGTGACATAGAATGATGCATAACAAGCTAAATTTAGACCGAAATTTATTGACATTTTAATATTGACAATGTCAAAATCCTCCACGAATATGCTTTCTGTTGCAAGATACTATAAGATACATTAACAAATATTGAGTATCTAGGAATTTCTAGATCATTAACATTCATTACAAGGACATGAAAACCAGACCTCCTTGAGTTTGATAAGATCCTATAGACACTTGTTGAGTTGAGCTTGTGATAGATGACAAGTTACTCCGACGCAAGCCCTCAGCAGCAAGGATGCACAATTGGACTAAAAGGAAAACCCCAAGAATTTGGTATCTGCTCAGCAAGACTTAAGGGAATTCAGTTACAATGTGAAAGTAAAAGTAAACAGTTGCAGGTGTAAGAACACAGAAAAATCATTACCTAGGTCTCTGATTCATTTGCTTTCCTATGAAAACATAACGAACCCCAGATGCACGTTTCGATATATGATAATACAGACCTGAAAGAAACGGAACATTACAAACACAAGTCTCCATAGGCTCTACATGTACTATATATATATATATATATTTATCTATTTCTTAACAAATTTCACCTTCAAAGTAGAAGAGCATCAAATTGGCACGGAGAACCAGTTGTAAGACTTCACGGGCAACAGGGAGAACCTAAAAAGCACAACCCTTGAATATAATATTCGCTAGGTAGAAAACAACTAAACCATGAGAATTAAAACTTGAGAGGTATACATTACCACTGGCCATCTCTGAATCGCTCGGTGCCACAATCTCTTAAGTCTATCATTTAATCTAGAGACTACAGAAGCTGAAGTTTCCATTTGAGATGAAGATGAAAGATCTATCATTCTTGGTGACTGGATATGACTACCACTCTCCAAGGGACTATTACCAAAAAACTCATCAGACTGAGACTCATCAAAGGTGACTGCTTGCGAGGTAGCCCGAGTACTGTAAACAAGTATATTACACCACTGCTGGTTGGAGATATTTCACCGCAAGATTCTTTTACTGTAAAAAACAATAAGAAATGAGATGAAACCTAATTCTCTCTGCGATATAAGGAACTGCAGTTTGGTACAAAATGAACAAAGCCCGTCTAGCTGGTGTAGGTGAGAGTCCATCAGGTCCTGCAACCTAAACCACATCGTTTTTCGTAAGCAAAAAATGACCAATCTTTCCACCAAAAACTTCCAAGGAAGCATTTTCAATACAGATAAAGAAGAAAACAGCACAACAATCTATCTATTGATAGGAAGATCTTGAGAACATAGCCTCATAAGGCAAAATGGGTTTGTCCAAAAGGTCATACAACCTAAATTAGATTGTTCTTCATCAGAAAAGACCAATCGTTCCACCAAGAACTTGGAAGGGAACATTGTAGATACATACAAAAGACAGCAAAATCAATCTATCTATAAGAAGATACTCGTCTAATAGCGGATTTAAACATCCATAAAATAAGGTCAAAATCCAAAAGAAGAATGAGTAAAGCAAGCATAAAAACCTGAATAATGTCACAGTATTCTTCTCCTAAAGTTTGTTGCCCTGAACCAGTCGTTAGAACAAAGTAAAGCATCTGTCCAAGAAGCTTCATCTGCTTAAAAAACAAAGCTGCAATCACAAAATTCTCATGGGAATATCACTAATTACTCTAGGAAACTGTATATTACCTCCTTCTGGTAGGCTAGAGCGGTTCTTGTACCTAACAGTAATCAAAATTAGTGCATAATTTCGATTAACGAATGCAATTCCGGCGATAATCATCGGAAAATAAGTTTACCGAAAAGGTGACGGAAGGCATCGCGGCAAGCGTCGTGGATGAAAGAAGCGTATTGATCGTCTTTCTCAGCTGCTCTCATAATCTCCGGCTGAGCTGCGAGCGGGAATTGCCTGAATCCGCCGCTCGAACTGGATTCATCTGAATCACCATTACTCCGTCGCCTCATCTCTTCCGCACCACCGTTTAGTGGATCGATGGACTCTAATTCGTTTGTGATATTTCCAACGACTGTATAGGAAACAAATGGTTAACGTTTAATTTGATTTGATCTTAGGTTAGCGTTTTGTGTGGTGTTTTGCGTTTACTCGGTTTTAATTTGATTTGATCTTAGGTTAAGCGTTTGTGTGGTGTTTTGCCACTCGGTTTTATAAGATCTTGGTCATGCTCAGATTAGGTCCATGCAATCGGGTTTTCGGTTCCGGGTATTCGGTTGGATTCAAGATAGAAATCGATTTGGATTTAGTATGCTAGGATCCATATAAGTATTAAAATAATTTTGGTTTAATTTTGGATCGGTTCTGGATATCCAAAAAATAAAAAAACCAAGAAAATTGGTAAAATTTGAAAAAATTTGGATAACTTTTTCACAAATATAATTAAGAACTTTAGAATATTTTGGTTATCTACATGTTTGTAATTGTAATTTTGGGTATTTTGCCCACACCTAGCTAAATAAGATATTGCTAAAAGTTATTTCTATTTATTTTGAGTTTTTTAAATGATTTTAAAAAATTTGTAGTTTTGAGATATATATTTTCATTATTTTGAGATCTGATTTAGATATGTGGTCATATTGGTATAATCGACGATCCAATCACTAATTTGATTAGGGTCTATTAAAATCTGTTAATTATATATTAAGAAAACTCCAAAAAAGTCTAGTAGAACCGGTGATACAGTATTACTGGCTGATGTAATATGTTAATTAATTTTTCTATTTTTTCTTTTGTTGTTTATGATAAATTATATAAAATATGTTGTTTGTAATTCTTTAGATTTTGATAAAAAAATTTATAATGCCATTTAAAGAAAATAAGTGGAATGATGATGAAAGTAACTAATATTGGTTTATGTGATGCATTATTAGCCTCTAAGTGGAGACGTGTGGAACGATTACAGAAAAATGGGGGTAAGTTCTAATAGTAACAAATATATATATATATATATACATATATGTAGAGATGTTTGTTAATTGTTACTATTGAAATTGTCCAGTATTGTACGGGACGGTCTCCATTCGAAACTAAAAATTGGAAAAATTTATATATATTTATAAATTGTAGACATATAATGATCTATAGAAAATCATTAATATGTCGAAAAAATCATTATGTATTGACTTACAGTCGATCCGAGTAGAGCCGCTAATCCGGTGATCCAAGACGTAGACCGGTTCATAATATGTGTCAGCTTTACAATTATTGTAGTTTCACTTTATCTCGTTCGCTATTTATAAAATCTGGAAAAATTATGCTATGAATTGTGTTAAAGTTATGGGCTTCAATTCGAAAGTGAAAACCAATTGATAATTAGTGAATTGATATATTCTTTATGTACTACTCATGTTGAAAAACGTTTGTTGGTTCCCAACTGCCGAGATTAGACTATAATCGGTCAATTAATCGTGATTTTAAAAAATTAGTTTCCCCAATTTTTAATTATTAAAAATTTTCATGTTTCTAAACAATATTTCGAGGTAACGGAGATGTCGATTTCCTAGGGTTCACTATGATTGCTGATCAGATCGCTGTGTTGATACACAGATCTGATAGACAAAGTGAGGTCCAGGCTGGAGATAGTGATTGCAAAGAGGATTTCAGGATTCATATAGGGTTTTGGATACGGTTTTCATTTGGATTTGGGATTCTTTTTAATCTGGGTTCTTATGGGATTGAGGGTGAATTTATGGTAATAGATCTTCAAGGATCAGGATCTGTTTGGAGGAGGTATCTTGTATGGAGATTGTCAAGATTAATTATAAAGATACGATGGGTTTCACGATTGGGATATCTGATCTCCAAGATCTTTGGTACCGTTCAACCTTCAATGACACACATCTTTCGGTGTCGAGAGGAGATTAGATTGGATGTTGGGAATCATGTTCTTGGGCATTCTAGTAAGGTGGTGTTGATTTTTTTTTCCTTTGATGAAACAGATTTTATCTTCTTTGATCATGAAAAGAAATCAAAGATCAAAATAATGATGGAGGAAATCATTGGGATTTCCCAATTAAAGGTACGGGAATCAATTAGGAGGCTAAATTTGTTCATTTGCTTGGGTTATAAAAAGGATTCAACATCAATCGAGAGATGGCATCACAAAGCATTCTCAATTAATTCTCCATTTCCCGAGCTCTTAAGTTTCTTTCAGAATTTGTTCTTTCATGGCGGTTCAGAGATTTCTGTGGTTTCTATTTCTTTTTATTCACAATGTCACAAAGTGGTTTGGTGGGGAAAGATAACAACAGTAAGAGTAAGGCTGAAGGTGTGATGAAACTGAAGGTGACGGTTCCTCGTTTTGATAATTCAACTTTGATTCAAGGTTACGCAAGGACTCTCATCGGGAGATGCATGAATCCAGGCATACAGGAAATGAAAAATTTGCTGTACATGTTGCCGAGGATTTGGAAAGTAGAAGAAAGAGTAGTAGGAGCAGATTTGGGGCTTGGGCGTTTTCAGTTTGATTTTGACAAGGAAGAAGACATTGATGAGGTGATGAAGATGGCGCCGTTTCATTTCGATTACTGGATGCTCTCGTTGGTACGGTGGGAACCGATTGTTGATAGGAAATACCCTTCGGCAATTACGTTCGGGATTCGAGTTATGGGTGTCCCTTTGCATTTTTGGGCAGAGGAGACTTTCAAGAGCATTGGAGAGGCACTAGGAGATTATCATAGTGTGGATTTGGATAATGGGATGGTCCATGTGATGGTGGGTGGTTTCAAACCACTGATTTTTGAAACCACTGTTGAATTCCATAGTGGGGAAGAAACTGTGGTTTCATTATGGTATGAAAGATTGTTTGGTTATTGTCGGAGATGTTTTAGTTTGTGTCATGAAGAGATAAAGTGTCCAGAAGACGGTGAAGTTGTGGTGGCGAGTGAGATGGCTGGGGGGTTCTGTGGGATCTGGATCATCAAAAGATCCTAAAATGCTCAGTTATAAAGCTGCAGCCTCTCAGGCAATACCGACAAGACAGAATTCAGACTAGATAACGGCTCAACGTAATGGTATGGAGAAATCAGGTCGTGAGGGACAAGCTCTGGGTTGGCAGAATAAAGGGAAAAGACCGGCACCAGATTCTCGAAGAGAGCCAGGCTTTAATAAGAACGGAAAAGTTTACAATTGGTACAAGGGTACAAAAATGGGGATCTATGGCGAAGGAAGCTCGAAGCAGAGCAAAGACTCCACCATTATTCAGCATCAGGACAACAAACTAGCATCTGTTATGTCTACTTCTGGGATAAATCAGCTTAAGCATCAGACTATGGGCAGGGATTTTTCAGCTCATGAACAGAAAATGCTTGATGCTTTTCATGGGATTGGATTGGTTCTACAGGATAAATCAAATGAAAGGCAAGAAAGGAATAGTGGAGAAGGGGGATCTTCTAAGGTTTCCATAGAGGTGAGCAAGGCAAGAAAGGAATTGATTTTTGAATCAGAAGCTTAGGATAGGGGTGCTGCAGGTGAAGCTATCAGTCAAGTAGACTCTGAAGTGTCTAAACAAGGTGCAACAACAGAAGTTGAGAGGGAAAAGGTATATCAGAGTAAGGTGAGTACTGTTATGTTGGAGGATGCCCAAGATACACTCATTGAGAAACAAACAGAAGGTTTTGGCTTAAAAGAAGATGGAGAATTATTGGATGTTGATGGTCTGATGCAGGATGTAGTCTCTCAAGGCCAGACTGAGGTATTAGAGGTTTTAGCGGAAGATACTAATGTGGTGTTAACAGATGAGACAGAGAAACATGGTGCAAAGAAGAGGCTACTCAAGACTGGCCAGGTTCTAAATGAGATGTCTTCCAAGAAGAGAAATGCTCAGATTCTTCCATCTCCACAGAAGAACGTGTCATCTAAAAATCAGGTACGCATTGGTGATGGATTGTATTCAGCTGCAGCATCATGTGTAGGAAAAACAAAGGCTGGGAGTGTAAAGCCGGGGGTGGCGAAATCTGCAAAGACATCGGACGACGCATGAGAGTTTAAAGTTGGAATTGTCAAGGCTTAGGGAATTCTTTAACAATAAGTTACTTGCGGGAATTATGGAAGAGGCATAAACCGGAGTTTCTGTTTCTCTCGGAAACCAAGTAAGATTTCAATTTTATGCAAAATTTTCAATTTCTTTTAGGTTATAATAAACTAGTTACGGTTAATCTGTGTGGTGCTAGTGGTGGGCTTGCTTTATTTTATAATGATTTTTTCGATGTTAATGTTTTATTTGCGAATAATAGAGTTATTGATATTGAAGCGGTTATTCAAGGAAAAAAAAATATTTTTGTCTTTTGTGTATGGTGATCCGGTTCCTCAATATCGAGAGCGGGTTTGGGAACGGTTGTCCCGTATTGGTACTTCTCGGTTTGATCTTTGGTTCATAATAGGTGATTTTAATGAATTAACTGGTAACCATGAAAAAAGTGGTGGACCTTTAAGAAGTGCTTCATCCTTTATACCATTTAATGTTATGATTAGAAATTGTGGAATGTTAGGAATTTCTTTTTCTAGGAAATCACTTGTCTTGGCAGGGTAGGAGAAACAAAAAATTGATCCGGTGTCATTTGGATAGGGCTTTTGCTAACGAAGACTGGCACACGATATTCTCGCACTCTTATGTAGAGTATCTAGCTATGATAGGTTCGGATCATAAACCAATTGTTGCTATAATTGAAGATAAAATACCTCAATGCAGAAAACAATTCCGGTTTGATAAACGTTGGATTGGGCGGGATGGTCTAATGGATTCAATTACACAGGGGTGGAATGAAAATTCGGATTTAAGAGTTTCAGGTTTTGTGGAAAAAATAACTAATTGTCGTCGTGCCATTTCGACGTGGAGGAAAAATAATGTTCCATATGGTAAAGAAAAAATTTCAGAGTTAAAAAAAGCGTTAGAAGAAATTCAAAACGACGATAATCAAACACATGAAGAGTTGGTAGATATTACTATAAAATTAAAAGAAGCTTATAAGGATGAAGAGATTTTTTGGCAACAAAAAAAGTCGGAATATGTGGTTAAATGTGGGAGATCACAATTCAAAATATTTTCATGTCCAAACTAAACAACGTAGGGCGAGGAATCGAATTATAGGTTTACATAATTCCTCTGGTGTATGGGTATCAACGAACAATGAAATTAAAGATGCTGCGGTACAATACTTTGATGAATTATTCTCATCTACCTCTCCAACGGAGTTTGAAGAGGCTTTGGCAGAAGTTCCTGACAGAATAACATACCAAATGAATGATGAGCTTACGGCTCCTGTGACAGAAGAAGAAATTCAGAAAGCTCTTTTCATGATGCATCCAGAGAAGGCTCCGGGTCCGGATAGAATGACTGCATTATTTTTTCAAAGGTCTTGGCAAGTGATTAAAAAGGATCTTTTTGATTTGATAAATAGTTTTATGTTAATAGGAGTTTTTGATAAAAGATTAAATATGACATATATCTGTTTGATTCCTAAAACGGATAGACCGAGTCGAATGGCAGAATTTAGACCTATAAGCCTCTGTAATGTCGGTTATAAAATAATATCTAAGGTTCTATGTCAACGGTTGAAGAAAGTGTTGCCGAATTTAATTTCGGAAACTCAATCAGCCTTTGTATCGGGACGATTAATTTCGGATAATATACTTATTGCTCAGAAAATGTTTCACGCACTACGGACAAACAATTCCTGCAAACAGAAGTATATGGCAATTAAAACGGATATGAGTAAAGCTTATGATCGGGTTGAATGGCTTTTTGTTGAAAAACTACTCCAGAAACTGAGATTTGCAGAAAAGTGGATCACATGGATTTTGTGGTCTATCAAGTCTGTTCAATATAAAGTCCTGATAAATAGACAGCCAAAAGGGCAAATAAATCCTAAAAGAGGACTTCGCCAAGGTGACCCACTCTCACTTTATTTATTTATACTTTGTACGGAAGTGCTGATAGCAAATATTTGAAAAGTAGAAAGGGACAAATCTCTTACAAGATTAAAAATTACAAGAGCAAGTCCATCGGTCTCTCACATTCTTTTTACGGATGATAGTTTATTCTTCTGCAAAGTGGATAAACAACAATGTGAAGTCATATTAAATGTACTCAAACAATATGAAGGTGTCTCGGGTCAACAAATTAATTTCACTAAATCGTCGATACAATTTGGTCATAAGGTGGAGGAGTCAGTGCGTGAGGAGATGAGACATATCTTAGGAATTTCAAATATTGGTGGAATGGGAGCATACTTAGGCCTCCCCGAGAGTATGGGTGGATCCAAATGTAAATTTTTTTCTTTTGTCCAAGAGAGACTACAAGATAGGATAAATGGATGGTCGGCAAAATTTTTATCGAAGGGTGGTAAAGAAGTCATGATTAAATCGGTTGCTGCAGCTCTACTAACTTATGTGATGACGTGTTTTAGGCTACCCAAAATAATCACCACTAAGCTTACCAGTGTTGTGGCTAGATTTTGGTAGAGTTCAAATGGTACACAAAGAGGCTTACACTGGATGACATGGAAAAAATTGTGTCAAAGTAAAAAAGAAGGAGGAATTGGTTTTCGAACCATAGAGGAGTTTAATTCAGCACTTTTAGCGAAACAATTATGGCGGCTAATAGAGTATCCAGACTCTCTGTTTGCTAAATTTTTAAGAGACGATACTATCGGAAATCGAATCCACTAGATCCAATCAAATTGTACTCTCCTTCCTATGAATGGAGAAGTATCATCTCAGCTAGACCTCTGGTTAAAAAAGGGCTAATTAAAAGAGTTGGTTCTGGGCATTCCACTTCATTTTGGAATGATCCATGGATACCAGCTGAAGTGCCGAGGCCAACATTATGTAAAGGACAAACTTTTAACCCAAATCTGACGGTCAACCAATTAATTGACCCGTTAACCATGATGTGGGATATGGACTTAATCAATAAAATCATTGATCCGTTAGATATTCCATTCATTCGGGGTATCCTCATCAGTGAAACATTTAAAGAAGATACATTTGGTTGACATTTTACAAAATCTGGAAAATATACGGTAAAATCAGGATACTGGACAGAGCATAATTATCCTTCATTTAGTATAACACCTCGTTACTATGGTCCAGACATTCGGCCGCTACAAGCTCAAGCATGGAAATTAAAATGTGCTCCTAAAATTCGCCATTTTATATGGCAAGCTATAACAGGTTGCTTAGCGGTTAATTCTAATCTCGGAAAAAAAAGGAATAAATTGTGACATCCATTGTGTTCGGTGTGGAGCAGAAGTGGAAACAATCAATCATACCCTCTTTGAATGTCCACCAGTACTTGGACAATTTCCTGGGACTTCGGTTTTTTCAAATATGGATCATCTATTCTGGAGAATTCCTGGAATATACAAAGATGATAGTTATCCATGGATTTTGTGGTACATCTGGAAAGCAAGGAATGATAAAGTCTATAAAAATATCGATAGAAGCCCACAAGAAACCTTAAAATTAGCGGAAACATAACCTTTAGCTTGGGTGTCGGCACAAATTAAAGATAATAATGAGATAAATCAAATCGCTCAAGGTACCAGTGTTATAACCTCTTCTCAGACTTCAGTGTTTAAAGGGTTTCGTTGTTATGTAGATGCCTCATGGAAAGAGACGGATAACTTTTTGGAACTAGGTTGGTTCTGCTTTCAAGATGATGTGGAAGGTAAAATTATGGGGGCATGTAACACTCGTAGGTGTCTTTCTCCTTTGCATGCCGAATTAGAAGCTCTCATATGGGCGATGACTAGCCTCATCGCACAGCAGAAAACAGAAGTAGCATTGCAACAGACTCCTCCGAGCTAGCGAATATGGTGTCTTCACCGGCAGATTGGCCGGCCTTCTCAACACACCTGGAGAATCTCGTGAAGATAAAGAACTTGTTCTCATTTTTCTCACTTTCTTTAATCTTTCGTAATTTAAATTCAAAACAGATAAGTTAGCACGGAGTGCGCGACTTTATCCAAATTTTATTATTCATGTAAATTCTGTACCACCAGTTTGGCTTTCTGAACCGTTTTAATTAATTTATAGTTGTTGACAAAAAAAAATTTATTTTTCCATCATTTCAAGTTTGAAATCGATAATAACTTGAAGAATCTATCATATTTTGTTAGCATAATAAAAGAAACAAAACAAAATGAATGAAACTCGTGAAAAAAAAAAACTAAAAATGTGATGGCTATGTTTAATAGAGGTTATTGTGCTTTAGACGGTAAATAAGAATATAATCGTCTTTTCGTCTTTCACTAAATAAAATATCAGGTAAATAGAGTAAAATGTGTGAGTACATTAAGATATCATGTAAAACACAAGTACATTAAGACAAATCTTCGCCCTTCTAACAGCCAAACCAAATAGATTCATTATCCATAATCACAATATATACCATTCTGTAGTAAAATAGTCAAAAATAAATCTCTAATAAATCTTGTTTATTTGATTAGACGCTAAGCCTAACCCGAGCGAGCGTCCAGCAAAATTTAAAACATGGTATACTACTCAAGGTTCTCTTCCAATAATTCACATCTTCCACTATCAGATACTCTTCACAAATTGCAAATATGTGTGAGAAGAGCTATGAACTAGTAACTGACGATTGACGATCATACATATTACCTTTTGTCTTTTTCTTTTTGGACGACGATTATACATGTTGATATCTTACCAATGGAAACATATTTAACCGAATTGTTTCTTTCTCATTATCAGTTTCGCATTTAAGAAATCAGGATTCAAGAGTAATCCATAGTCGAATAAGAAAATATAAACAATCAATACATGTGAAAAAAATGATAGTCCATTAACCAACAAGTCAATCACTATGCACTGATTGATTTAAGGGTCTGATCATAGCCTTTTGAAGAAGTTCATAGCCAGCTAAGTTCAAGGCTCCAAGAGGAGCAGTCCAAAAGAACCTTGGAACAGCTCCTTTGTAGAAAGCCAAAGAACCCTCATGTGTCATAATGGAATAAGCTGCCATCCACATCGACAATTCCACGCCTTGTGGAGCCGTCATCATTCTTGTTTTAATCACATCGAATGGCGTTGTTAAGACAGCCGTGAAACCACCCGACAAAGCTCCAACCGTGATAGCTTCCCATGGCTCTAGCTCTCTCTTTAATTGTCTTTCTACCACTTTCTTTGATTCGTTGTAAAGTCCCATACCAGCAACATAGAAGGGAACCTCACGCAGAAGGGTAACACCAGTCCCACGAAAGAGTCCTTTAAGTCCATCTTGACGCCAAGTTAAAATCGTAGCTTCTACTATGTTATCAAACTGGTTGGCTTGTAACCGTTGTTTCAACACTTCACAGGGTATTCGCAATGTTGTCCCCAAAACCGTACCAAAAAAAGAAGCGATTGACTGAACCTATAAAAGAATCAAGAACAAAAACAAAATTCAAAGGTAATAAAAACATAATGAACCATAAAAGTTGTAAAATCAAGCTTTTAATAACTTGAATATCGAGAAGACCAGGAGCAACGAGAGGTAATGCGAGTCTACTTGCTTCATATATACTCGTTCGTAAACCATGGCTGCAATATCAAAACAAGAGCCAAGATTATAATGATGGTTATAAGTTATAACCAAAAACCTCAAGGTAGGAGCATAAGAGATGAAACCTTGCAAATTGACCAACAACTGCTGGAATAGAGCCTTTGTATAAACCTCTAGCGCCAATCTCAGGAATCTTTGAGATTATTTCCAGAAAAGACAATGTTGTTGATGCCTGAACTTGTGTCTTAACAAACCAAAAACCAAATGAGATATTATTATAAGCACTAAACAAGAACTCAAGCTAAGTCAAGAGATTATTATTATTACCTTAACAGTGTCCACTGGATGCATTAAAAAAGCAGAGAATGCACATGAGATTCCTCCAGCTAATGCACATTTGAGAAGATTCTTAACATCTAATCTCACTCTTGCCTCAATAATTACAGATTTACTCCTAATTATACCCAAAAAAAACATGTAAGTTAAACTCAGTTGTTCTAATTAAAACAGTATCTACAAAGTTCTTGTCCTTACCGAGTATCAAAGTCATTGCCTTTAGCCACAGCTTCATTGGTTCTTGAAGTAAAGTTTCCAACTTTAGCAAAATGTAATATACCTATAAACCTAGACGCATCTGAATTCGTTGTTTTAGGCAAATATGGATCGAGTTTTTGAGAATTTAGAAACAAGTCATTGAGAATAGAGAGTACTAGGGATTCAGGTGATACTTGTTTTTTTCTCAGAGCTTTATTCTTCATTCTTGATTTCAGCGGATCTGAGGATAAACGTTGAAAACCAATCTCTTCTTCACTGAAATCTGTCATTAGAGAAAAAAAAGAAAAGAAAGAGGTGTGGCATAGAGGGTTTTGGTTAGATTACTCAATGTTTGATCTAACTTGTGGTTTTGATTCTCGATTTAAGCCAGTGTTTGTTTGTAGCTCTATTAAGTAGTTCTTTAAAACATTAGTATAAGCAACATTGTCTATAAGGTGTTCGACGAAATTACCAGAATTGAGATTTTGTTTTTAAATAAGATCAGAATCAGTATTGAGATTTGGGACTGAAATTGAACTAAACTAGCATAAGAATTTCGACCCAAGAAAAAACAAACTAGCAGTTTAAAATTTTGCCCATAAGGCCAATAAGATTTTCGTTTCGGTTCATATTTAAATTATTGGTTCCAAAATCAAAACCAAACCAATATTAAAAAAGTTTGCGATTAAATATAGAGTTATCCTTCGGTTTTCAGGCTGAAACTGAAACCAAACTGAATTATCGAAATTCAGGTTTAGGAAATTCAGTTTGGAATAATTGCCCACCCCTCATGTTATATGAGTGTTCAATGAAAAGAGGATCTCTTGAAAGTATTGAACTTGAAAACCGTTTTAATATAAAATATTTACAAAATATGATAAAAATAAGTTTTATATATTACAAACAAAGCAATAAAACACATGAACTCAATTCCATCAAACAAGGAATAGAGATAATACAAAAATATACAACAAAACATATTGCTTAATGTTTTCACACAAACCTTTAAGTTTCAATCTTATCGAACCAAACCGAACCAAACCAGCTACCAACTAAATAAAGTTACCTTTCGGTTTTTAGGCTGAAACTGAAAGGAAACCTAATTATCAAAATTCTAGTTTAGTCTGGTTATGTAAATTCAGTTTGAAATAATTGCCCATCCCCGATGTTTTATGACGTGTTCAACAAAAGGAGGACCTCTTGAAAGTATTGAGCTTGGAAACCGTTGCAAGATCCAATATTTACAAAATGTGATAAAAGTAAGTTTTATATTTTACAAACAAAGAAATAAAAATAGGAACCCAATTCCATCAAACAAGGAATATAGACACACACACAAAATACAACAAAACATATTGCTTAATGTTTTCTCACATACCATTAAGTTTCAAATAATGTTTAGAAGGATCAAGAACTTGACCCATAAACAAAATCACTCTACTCTTTTCTTCTCTCACCGTGAATAGAAATGGATGGTCAGCTACAAAATCCGGTTTCTGTATCAAACATTGAACAGTCATGATAGCAACAGTGATGGTTGCAGCTTCAGTCCCTTCTTTATCCACTTCAATGCAAGCTTTATGAATAATGCTTGAGACAAACAAGTTATCACACGATTCAACCATTTTAGTTAAACTACCATTCGTGCTAAAGGGAGAACTCAGCCCAATATCTTTTAAAACA